>CM076582.1:153949996-154177730 GCA_034641835.2 Pinus albicaulis | reverse complement strand
CTGAATATGGCTACTTCTATATTGATATTGATACAAAAATAGTGTTACAAGGAGGCCGTGGCCTCATGATTTCCAGCCCAGAACTGAGGCATGCTAGCTTTACCAGCAGGTAATTTGTCAACATTACATTTATGAGAGAGACCATGAAAGCGTCGAAGAGCTGCAAGACTGTCTGTTCCTATCAAATGACTTAAAACTGTAACTGACACCGTAGCATGAACAGACCTAAACAAAAAAACTCCTGTGGAGTAGACCAGAGTGGCTAAATGTTTACAATTTCTAGCCATAGCAAAAGCAAAACGGACCATTCTGGAACCAGTAATGAGAGCAAGATACTGGACAAAAACCTGAGTGTAACTCCCACGCAGGGGAGACCGACCATAAAACAGGACTGAAACCAAGAGAACAGTAGCATAATTTTTCATGAACATGAGACTGTAGGAAAGCACCTGAAAGCCGATGAAAACCAAAACGCCGTCGCACCCGGATGAAACCAGCTTACTGAGCAGAGGAAGGGTCTTCCTCGACAATGAGGCAGGCATATTTGTACGGGTCCTCATCATCAGAAGGGGGACCGCAATTGCGTTCAAGACCACCTACAGTGGAAGCCGAAGGACCAGCCGAAGCGCCCAGATTGGCATCAATGCTCGGGGAAGCCAACTTCCCAATTTCTGCCTGGGGCATGCTATGCGCTGTCTCCATGAGAGGCTCCCGAACAGCAACAGTGGTGGCACGAGCTTGGGCCGAAGAAACTGGAACAGTGGGAGCTGCACGAAGGTCGATGGTCACAGTGGCGAGGAGGGAAGTATTATCAATGCTGCAGGGGAAATGAAAACGGGCGTGATGTGAATTAGCCCTGGAAGACAAACGGAAATGCCCCGCAGAATTGAAGCGATTCCGTCCCCTCCCACGCCCTCTGCGCGGTGCTGGAAGCCGAACAGGACCAAACTCGGATGAATAGGATGAGGAATCAGAATTAAAGGGGGAGGAATGATTAATGGTGCGCCCCTGGACCCCCCCTCTCCTGCAGGGCATTCTTGGGTGGAGGCGCGGCATAGTGTGATGAGCAGCAAGAATGATGGGGGCGGGATGTGCAGGTGGGCAAGCAAACCCAGAGACTGACGGACGCGGAAATGTGCAGGAGGCACAATTGGAAAAGTGAATGCCGGGCAGAAGCTCCACACAACAGTTTAACACACAGCGCTTGCCATTGCTGGTGCGAGAGCAGCGCTCAACCGCAGCAGTACGACAACAAACATTGAGGGGAGAAATCAACACAGAATTTCTAGAATTCTCCATCGCGGTCGAATGAATACGCCGGTTTCGGGGAGAGAGCTCCCAAGTATATGCATTGAATGGCCTGACTGCAGCAATAAAGGCCAGGATCATGTGAAGATGGGTGGCGGTGGTGGTAAGCCACGCGCCAACCCACATGGCCCCCTGTGCAGCATTAAACTTTGCTTCCACCCGCATCCGGGAGTGAGAGATCTTTATGCACCAAGAGAGTGCAATCATGTTGAAGTTGTGCATCATTCGAACTACTGAGAGGGCCAGAGAAGAATGGTTGATTCTGAGCCGCTCCTTGATTCGCAAGTCTGTCTGCAACCTTGTTAGCAGTTCGACGAACATGCCTGAAGATAATGCTTCGAGGGATTCTGAGCCATCCTTCCATTTGCTCCAACCTGCTTAGAAGCCGCCAACTGGAGGCAATCTTGGCAGCGGACGTACCAGATTGGATGCGTATCGCGGCATCAATGAGAATTTTGGAATCCCCTTCGATCTCAAGAGGGAGAAAATTTTCTTGAGTGGCGATACACAAGCCTTGCCACATACCTTCCAGTTCTGCAGAATTATTGGTGTCATTACCCATAGAACCATGATAGATGTGTTGAGCGGTGCCCGTAGCATCGCGAAAAATGCCTCCAAACCCAGCAGGACCTGGGTTGCCTTTGGCAGCGCCATCAAAGTTTAGTTTGTAAGGATGCGTATCCGGGGGAGTCTAGAACTGGGGAGAATCCCGCTGGGAAGCAGAGGAGGCTTTGTCCCGGACTGGAGGGGGTAAAATGAGATTCCAGTTCCTCAAGATGAGGCGTTCCTGAGGGGAAGCCGGCATATCCGAATCCTGCCAAGATCTGAGAGCCAAGGTTTCTTGAATAGATTGTTTTAGGAGAGTCCAAAGGCCATCAAGCGATCTGCTTTGATCCTTGAAGATCCTGTTGTTGCGCTCTTTCCAAAGGATCCAGTAGATAAATCCTGGTAGGAGAAGCCAGAGAGAGTTGAGAAAATTACTTTGAAACGGGTGCTTAGGCCAATTTCGGATTGTGTTTACTATATCTCCGTTTCTTCTACCTGTTTTACGATTGCAGAGAGCTGTTCTTTTCCAAAGTTGATCTGCAAGTGGACATTGATCCATGAGATGAGTTATTGTCTATGCTTGTGACTTGCAGTTTGGGCAACTTGATGGTCCTATGAAGCCGCGTTTTTGGAGATTTTCCCATGTGAGAATTCTCTTTTTGCTTAAGAGCCAAAGGAAGGTCGAAACTTTGGACCATATTCCTGGCTGCCAAATGTGATCCCAAAGCTGGTCCTTGGCGATTTCCTTAGGAAGACAGAGAAGTTGATAAGCCTCCTTCGTCGTGAACATACCTTTGGGGGTGTGACCCCAGCGCACTTTGTCCTGTAGCTCTGAAGTTTTGATTTTCCTGAGGTTGAGTTCCTGTTCTATCTCTTCAAACGTCTCCTCCTGCCAGTTTTCCTGCCATGTATTGGCTGGTCGCCAGTTTTGATATCCATGTGAAGAGTTTTGTTGCCAAAATTGATGAACCAAAGTTTGATCATTATCTTTCATAAAGGCCTGCCACTTCGGTTTATGAAAGAGGGAAGCAAGTTTGGGTGATTGCTGCCAGGAGTCATCCCAAAATTTTGCCAAGGTGCCTGAATGGATTTCCCAAAAACTATGCTCTTGTATAAAAGCACTGTGGTGTCTAGCTGCATTCCAAATTAAAGAACCTGTGACAGTCGAGCTAAACCGAATAAGTGCTTCAAGTGAACTGCCTGAAGCATATTTGGCCTGCCAGAGGCGAGCCCAGGGAGTATGAGGGTTGGAAACCCATTTCCACCAAATACGGGCTCCCATTGTGTTGTTACTATGTAGGGGATCCCGCAATCCAATCCCTCCAGCATACTTGGGTAGGCAAACATCTGTCCATTTGACCAATGCCCACTTTTTGTTGAGCCCTGAAGAACCCCATAAGAAATTTCTTTGAAGAGTTCGAATTTTCTTCAAAACCCATTTGGGAGCTGCCAGTATGGAGAATAAATATATAGGCAAAGCTTGAAGGACAGATTTGATGAGAATAATTCTGCTGGCCATGTTTAGCGACCTATAGGTCCAAGAGGAGAGCCTGGAGTCTAATTTGTCGAGCAGGGTGCGCCATGTAGCATGTTTGATGGCTGAGCCTACCAGGGGGGCTCCAAGATATTTTGAGGGGATATTAGCTATAGGGAAGCCCAAAATTTTGGCAATGTTGCGCTGACAGAGAATAGGAGTATGGAAAAAGAAGAGCTGGGATTTAGCCTCATTGACAGTAGTACCCGAGGCTGAAGAAAAAATGTTGAGAAAAGATTTAAAAGCTGTGGCCTCTTGGACTGACGGGTGTCCAAACAACATATTATCATCAACGAATTGTTGATGGGAGAGGGGAGGCTGGCTATGAAGTGATAAGCCCTTGAGGGAATGCGAGGAGACTTCAGAATGAAGGAGACGGCTAAGGCCTTCGACCATGAGAACAAAAAGGAAGGGGGAGAGGGGATCTCCTTGACGAAGGCCACGGGAGGGGCGAAAGGTGGAAGAAGGAGATCCATTGATAAGGATGGAGAAGCTTGGAGTGGTAATAAGATTCATAAGCCAGCGGGTCCAGGTAGCATGAAAACCAAATGCCAGTAACATTTGATTAATGTAGGACCAACTTAATTTATCAAAAGCCTTTGAAAGATCTAGCTTTAATATCATACCTGGTTTTTTGAGAATTTTGAGTGAGTGTATCACTTCGTGCAAGAGGATGATACCATCCATGATTTGGCGACCTTCAACATAGCCAGTTTGCTCCGGTGAGATCAAAAGAGGGAGAAGCGGTTTCAGTCTGTTGGCCATAACTTTTGATATTAGCTTGTAAATAACGTTGCAGAGCACAATAGGCCTGAAACTGTCAGGGGTGCTGGATTCCTCCTTTTTAGGAACAAGTGCAATGAAGGTCATGTTCAGAGAAGGGAGTAGCCAATGCATCGAACGTGATTCCTCGACAAGCTCCCATACCTCTGTTCTAAGCATTGCCCAAAAACCATGAAAGAAATTGGCCGTAAAGCCGTCCGGGCCTGGGGCTTTGCCGTCTTTCAATTGCAACATGGATTCTTCTACTTCCTGCATAGAAACTGGCTGAAAAAGTTTGCTGTTGTGATCATCAGTAATGAGTTTCGTAATATGCTGCGTAATGGAGCGAATTGCTTGGTTTCTGCAATTCGGGGGTTCTTTTAGAATGTCCTGAAAGTGCCTTTTTAATTCCTTTTCCATATCTTCATGCTGTTCCAAGCGCTCCCCTTGCTGATTGTTGATGAACGAAATATTGTTGTGCATGCGTCTTTTCACTGTGGATCTGTGGAAGAATTTGGTATTCTTTTCCCCTTCCTTGAGCCATTTTATCCTAGATTTTTGACGCCATAATATTTCCTCCTGATGCCGCCTGGCTTCAAGCTTGGTGAGGAGGTCCTGTTCCTGATGGGCTAAAAACTGTGAAGTGCATAAGAAAACAGAAGAGTCAGGGGATGGGTATTTTATCTGCCCACACCGCCATACCATTCATGTACTGAATATTTGATTTGGTAAGTGGAGATTAAAAAAGCTTAAATATTTAAAACATTTAAATACATAATTAAAAATTTAATTTTATTAATTCAATATTATTGTTATTATTGATATAGATAAATATTAAATTAATTCCTATCAACCTATTTTAATTAGGTGATTGATGTTTTAAAAGAGTACAAATTTCCCTTTCCCTCTTGTCAATGATACTTGTTCATCCGAATGCATAAAAATAACTTTTCAGTTATCAATGTAATTGCTTATAAAAATGAAACGAAGAGTATAAATTAATATTGTGCCGCATGGTTCTCATGCAATTGCAAATATTGAGGAAATAACAATATTGAGGTATCCGAGTTTATATCAACATTTTCCATGTATTTTAATGAGTGTTTGAAGAAATATATTTATTTTTATTAGATCCATATTTAATTGATATAATTTAGATTCATATTTGGATTAATCTCTTTGTATTTTAAAATATTTTCATTTAAAAAAAAAAAAATTCTCTAAAATTTTGGATTTAATAAATCCAAAATTAAAGTATTTTAATTCGATTCTCACAGTTGATAAACCTATATATGGTAATTAGAGCATTAAAACCCTCACCATATGAATATGAATGAGTGAGTGACACCATCCCAGGCTCCAGCGGTTATAATCAAGGGTGAGTAGTAGATGCAATATGAATGAGTGAGTGAGAGAGTCCCAGGCTCTAGCGGTTGATAAGGGTGAGTAGTCCATGCAATATGACTGTGTGTACACTTTTGCAACTAGTCGAGCTTTAAGTCTCTTTGAAACAAGCGCCGAAAGAAAAAGAGAATAAAATAAGATATCTTTTCATTCATATAGTGACACAACCAAGACTTGAAAAATTTATCGTAAAAGCCTTCAAAAAATAGCATTATAGACTATTCTAAATAGAAATAGGTATTTAACTTATAACCATTTAAAATATTATATTAAAAATTCAATAAAATTATGAAAATTAAGTTATTGAATAATTTTGTAAATTTCATTATTATAAAGATATGGATATACCCATAAAATCATGAAAATTCATATCTCATTCTTCTCTGTATACCAATGTTTGAATTTAGAATATTTTTTAATGGAAAAAAAAATTTAAATATAGTTGTAAATATTAAAATATTAAAAAATTATAAATAGTTGAGCAAAGAATATATGGGTTTTTTTATTTTTTTATTTTTTTATAAGTTATATAGGTTTTTTATTTTTTTACTTTTTATTATTCTTTGTTGTGTGAAGGACTATGCCATTTGTTTTGTGGACAAAGTTTGTTGACTTCTAATTATTTTGCAAAGATTTTGCAATTTAATCAAAATTTCATGAAAATGTTGAATATTTTTATTTTTTTGTAAATTCAAAAATAATTTTCTAATCTCTTGAAATCTTATTTCTAATTTTCTATTAGCTTAGCTAGCCTCGATGTGACATAATTCCCTTAATGGAGGGTGTTTTATTTTCTGTGTTTTTCCAAATAATTTTAAAATAAAATAATAATAGAAAGTTAAATTTGTGAGTGCTCTAACATTGACATTGTTATGCCTAACACTACTACTACTTTACCCAATGATGCCAAAATTGACGGGGTTCTACGTCCGTTACTTTAGTGAGAGAGGGGGTAGTTGAACAAATCTCCATAATTGTGCCGAATGCGATGTGCAAAAGAATAAATGAAGAAAGGAAAGACTAAACAAGTCTCCATTTAAAAAATTGTGTAGAATATGAAAGTGTGGAGGAAAAAAAATGTGAAAAGTGCAGAGAAAGAAAAAGCTTTCTTCCTCCACACTTTGCACCAGTAACAATTTATACATTAATTTTATGAATGCAAAGCTTGAAGTAGAAAGGACACCACTACACCTCCCAAAGACAATTACTCTTGTGCGAAATTTGTGCATTGCACATTGCTGGTGATGAATCTGAGCCTTATCGTTATAGAGGAAGTTGGAATTCACTCTACTAACGCTCATGGATAAAGAATGGTATGTTGTATGTCATGGATACCTCCTCTGTTGTGTCAAAGAAGCCTAGGAACTTCCTTTATTTCGTGAATGGATTTAGAATCTTCGCAGCATACTGACCCCAAAGCCTTCTACAGACTCTTAAACATGTGTTGGTTGATGCTTCCTTTTCATTCCATTGGAAATCAATCTACGAGAATTTGATACATGATATCGCAGACCAAATTGATTAAAGAAAATAAATATTTCGATGTAAAAAATATCAATCTATGTCAAATGTCATTAGACAAATAAAGTGATTTTCTAAGCAATATCATAGGGCTATGTTTGCATGTATGATTTAGTATGCAACGAATTTGCGGGAGTTTCTCCACTTGCGTGATCCACTTTCATTTTATTATATTCAAATTTGTTCATACATTATCATCAGAAGGATAACTGTATTATAACACGGGTGAACAAGAACTCAAAGTGAGACAATGAACCATTTTTTCAGCTTTGCATTGGATTTAAAATCAATGTTTGGTCACATTTTCTTACACTTTGGTATAGCCTTGAAGATTTCACTTAAAGCTTGTTGGTTTAACTTTCTATGGAAATTACCTGCAAATGAATTTTTGAAAGAAGAAATATACAATTGTGAGAACAAAAAAATATACACAAAGATTTTCTCGTGGAACTCAAAACCGGGAAAACCATATTGATTTTTCATTATATTTCTTTCAATGTTACAATACATTATATACATGTCGAAGTATTCATTAACCCCAAATTAGAACATAAGTGTAGTTCCCTTACCGAATATAAAAATTACCATAGGCAAAACCATCATGCCCAAAACCATGCTCAAAATTGTCGGTGGGTCTGCATAAAAAAGAAAAATCTTGGGGTGTTGCCTTGGACCCTTTGCAAGGGGACTAGCGCCCCCTAGAGTTCTTCGGGCAAGGGGGTATGCCAACCCCCACCCCATCCCCTCCCCCCACTACACGACACAATGTAATAGTGTGTGTGGATAGTTGTTGAAAGAATATAACACATACCTAACAAAGTTTAGGGATGATATCAATTGAAATTATACAAAACATTGAAATCGAACTAATTGTGATTAAATTAAGTGACTCACTAGTGTTTTTCACAATTATCATGTTAGGTTTTGAGTATATCATGAGCTTTGATGAAAATATGAAACAATTCTTCATGAATTTTAACAAAATATAATGTGCAAAGGCCAGTACAAGACAGATCACGTACAACACTATGTGGCCATTGTTTACACAAAAATGACACCAAGCATTGAGTTTCCGTGAGACCATGTGAAAACTTGGTTATGAGAAAAAATAAGTTGGAATCATATACGAATTACAATGTCCTCTTTAGGCATAACGATATAAAATCAACATTAAATTTTGTTTGTCCTAGAAATTCATGCCCTTTACTGAGCTTTGCAGGCTGCAACATCTTGAAGGCAAATCCATTCTCTGAAAGCTAGGGAACACATTTTATGTGCATATTATGTGTCAAAACAATGAGAATTTTCTTGAGTTACGTGGAAAACAGAGACATTACAAACATGAGAATTTGACGATGTGTAATTGAACTTGTGAAGGGTAATGGTATTTGTTGGGAAATGTAACTAGTTTCGGTATTCATAGTTTTCATTATACTCATGTGAATATGTATATATTATGTAACAAACAAAAGAAGAAAGAAAAATTGTTATTTTAAAGTATGGGTTTCATGTTTCTTATTGATGGTCTTCTAGGTAAAAGCATGTTCTTCACCGGTTTGTTAGGTCATAGGATTTATTGTCATAAGTTAAGAGAGCCAACATCATGTGTTATAAGACACATCTGGGCAAGATGTACCTTGTAAAAGAATTTATTTTGAGTAAAAAAAGACAAAATAAGCCTCTTAGCACAAGTTGGCCCTTGTAGAGACAAGTCGGCCCAGAGAGGGTTATTCTACCCACCCAAAAGATTATAAATAGAAGTTGCTTGACCTCATTTTCTCACTAATTTGATCTGCAATCAACAAACTCGATCTCAGGTGTGAAAATCGATAAGAGGGTCAAGAAAGGCAAGGAAGAAGGAAGGAAAATCAAAGTTTTGCCCTAGTTTTCTCTCACACATGTGAAGTAGTTGTGTTGTTGCAAGGCGCAAAAGTTGCATAAATACTCCAAGTCCGAAATCTTGTAGTTGGGGGCCAAAATTCTGAGGTTGGTGCAATTCTCGAAGGAATTGTCTCTTCTTGACTTGGTTTGACATTGACCTAATTGGAAGGTCTTCTTGGAGGGTTGACTTGGTGTTGGAGGAGGATTTGGTCTCAAGGTTTGGGCATTTATTTCTCATTTTAAGTAGATTATATAAGAATAATAGAAGATATTTTTCTAGGTTTTCCCCTTAGATGAGGTTTTTCCCTTGCTTGGATCCTTATTTAAGTGTCCATTGTCTTCAGTGTTTTTTCACTTGATAATTGTTCAATGAATAAGAACTAATAAAGAAACACAAGAATATAAATAATGTTCACAATAAATTGTTAATATTAAGGGGAAATTGATTTAATAATTTCCTTACTGAATTTTCCAACATGGTATAAGAGCTAAAGTGAACAAAAGAAAACAACTGGAAGGAAAAAAAGAAGGGTTTTCTTGTCAAGGGAAATAATTTGCAGAAGGGAACAAAGAAAGAAGAAGAAGACCTATTGATTTATAAGGAGGATTACTACAGAAAGCCTTCATTGAAGAAGACCCCATCATCAAGGTCTCATTAAAGGAAGAAAGGACAAGTATTTGTTGGAGATTATTTAGTGCATCATCTTGAAGAAGAGGAAGAAAAAAGAAAACTTGATATCATCATTCACTATTTGAAGCTATTCGAAGAAATTTTTTTAATATATCCTAAAAAATATATTTCTAGGGAATCATTGAAGTCTTCTTGGAGGTCTTGGAAACATCAAAATATTTGGATACACCATCAAGAAGGAGGACCTTTGGTTTACAAAGTAAGAACTATATTGTCTTTTATGTCTCAATATATAGGTAACATGGCTACATTTTCAAGGTGTATTGGGTTTATATTGGTAGGGGGTTAAATAATGTAATTTTTAGGGGTAGTTTCCAATATGTAATCAAATTAAGGGTATTGTTTAATATGCTATGATCAAACGTGATATGTTAGAGGTTTATTGCAGCCCCCGTGCATTTACTGCTTATAATCCACGTCCATCCATGATTTAATTGTGAATTGTTTCCATATCTCGTTCTTGGGAAATTAATGGCTTCTCCTTGCGAATCAAGGATTTTACTTCCAATCTTATTTTTTAATACCCCCAGCCTCTACAATTCAAATAGGGAATTATCATTGTTTACTTTTGGAGGCTATCACACCTTTATTGGGGCCATGACTCACATTTATCTCATTCCTTTTATTCCCTAAATATATGGAGTGAATACTTTTAAGGGTATCTTGGTGCCCCAGTTCTTTTTATTTTTCAGTTTTCTCAATCCTTAGTTCTCCATTATAATTTCTACCTGAACGTTGGGTTTTTCACTTCTTTTCACGAGATTTCTCTACTTAGGTTTTTTCGTCCATCGAACTTGCACATGTATTTCCAATTGCTACTTCTTTCGAGGAAAGGAAGTTTTCTTCCTCATCTGAGGATTCGACTTGGGAGGTCTTTGGCTCTTCAATAGGTGTTTCTTCCTTTTCATTGGGGTCCTTTAGGGGTGACTATGGAGCATCATTAGATGGATATTCTCTCGTAGATATTGGTGGAAGGATTTCCCTTTATTCTCTTAGCGAATTAAGGGCCCTGTATCTATTGCTTGAGTCTCTTAGAGTTGGTGATTTTCTTGTCCCGTCACCACTACTTTTAGATTTGGACTTAGGATAACCAGAGGGGGGGCATATTTTGCTAAGGTTACTAGATGTGCTACTGCATAGAGGGATTTTGACACTAAGATACTTTCCTACTTTTGGCTTGCTTCCATTGGTCTCCCATCTCACCTTGATTCACCTGATCTTCAATTATTTTGGGGAAGTTTCTCACGAAATGGCCATATTCATGGAAACTCTTACATTTAAAAGGTAGTTGATCATAATATACTTCCTTAAGAAGGGGTCCAACTATCCATGCTAAGATTGATTTTTTTTCGAAGGCCCTTGTAAAGATCCACTTCAAGGCAAATTCACACATAGGAAAAGATACCATATTTTTCCTCCGCATAGGCAATGTATTTATCATGGACATTACCAATCCTTCTAAAGGTTGCATCATTCCATCAATACAAAGGGAGGAAGATTAGTTTCACTCAAACTAAAATTATGGAAGGGACATGACATTCCAGATTGAAGTTCAGGATCCATTGATCCAGATAGTGACCTTGAACTCCCATGAAGTAAGGCCCACTACAGGATATCATATCTTGATTAGAAGTATTTTAAAAATAAAAGGTGAAGAAACCATTCACACATAAGGAGGAAGGGACATCTCCTTTTATGAGGGGATTCCATATATTCAAGATCCATTCATAGATAGTATTTGGGGATGGCCAGAGACCCATAAATTTTTCGATCAGACCCTGATATGCAAATTGGAGAGCTCAATGGTGAACCTGAGGTGTTGCAATCTTGATATTAGGCACATCATCGAGCTTTATGATGAAACGAGAATTAGAGGATCTTTGGAACATGGGCCCATTCGAGATGAGAGAATTAAACATTGCAATCTCTTGATCCAATGGAGAACAAGAGGCCGACCCAACCATTGAATACTGATGTCCCAATAAGGGCTTCTAATCACAATATAGTGAGGAATATCCATAGGAATACCCGGCAGGAAGAGGGAGTGGATTAGCAGAAAGAGGGGAGAGTAGAGTAGGTTGTCATACTGGAAAAGTGCCCAGGGCTGCAGGGTCATTGCACACAAGGGCAAGGAGGTCTATGCAGGGATGTAGGGATGTGATCAAAGAGATTTCTTTGATTTCAATTTAAATTATAAATTGGTACATCTTCATGCATGAAAGCATGTATAATTTGAACTTTTCCAAAAAGGAAGAGAAAAATTCAATATTTTCATAAATAAAATATAAAAACTAACAATAAAGCACCTAGGAGAAAATTCCTTGAAGTAATAATCATGGTCACGTAGAGAGAATCAGACAAGGGTTTTAGGTTCATTCAACCTAGAAGATGCAAGTTGAGAAAATTTTCATGAGTTGAAAGAAATTTAAATCTTTGCTTCGTAGTGAAAAAATTGAAATATCATGGAGATTGTTGATACTTGCAAAGAACAAGAGAAAATAGAGAAAATCTTGTTTATGCTATAATTTGTAAACAAACCGAAAAGACCCATGTTAATTAGAACAGTGTCTAGAAGAGGGTTTTTACCTGTATAAGAATTTCTCTTTGATAGGGACTAAATTTCGATATAATATAAGAGTATAATGTTAATTGTAAGGAAACTTAAGTAGTTTAGATAAAAATCACAACGTCAATGAACAAAATACTTAAACAAACAAGTGAAAGAAACAGAAAGGGTTTGAAAAACCTATGTAAATTTTATAATATAAATTATATACATTTATAAGTAACATTTAGAAGACTTGTGAAACCTAAATAGGGATTTCCATAATAACCCAATGTGAACTAGTAATATGCAGAGGGTTATTCAATCTTCAAAATATAAAACACTTAATTCAAAACCCCATTTAGTGAGAATTGAAGTATTTAAAGTAAATAAAACAAGTCCAGAATATACTAGAGACATTAGGGTTTTATTTTATAAACCTTAGTTAAATTAATACTCTGTAGAAGGAAAAATTAAGAAAGGGATCTAGAATACTATAAAAACCTCCTTCACATAATAGGAAATACTATAAAAGAGGGATTACAAAGAAATTGAATATATGTGGGTTACCCGAAGATTATTAATCTACTAAAAAAAAACTAAGGGTATATAAACCTTGGAGTTTCAATGGCCTCACCAATGGAAATGCAACTTACAAAATCTGTAAATAACCCCAAATATGTAGAAATTAAAAACCCAAAATATTTTACCTGGAATTTGTATTAAATACCAAGTGATATGTAATTTTTTATCTCAAAAATTACATATAGATGTATTGGCTAGTGGGAATCTGCAATTCATTTCTTAGAAAGAGAAGTTTCTCAGCACAAACACTGAAGAATTTTGAAATGTTCTTTATGGCCGAGGGTCAAAATCCATAGATTTTTTTTCAAAGAAATATCCTTGTAGTAATTAAAATCACCTACTAAAAACCAAGACAAAGAGAGAGTTAATGTACCAAAACCAAACCCTAAAATATATATCAACAGAATATCCAAAAAATGAAATCAATGACATAAAAAAAATGTTACCTCTAGAATATTCCGATTGAAACCAGTGGTGAGCCCTGGTATTGCACCAATAGTGCTGCAACTCCCAGGGGCTGCCCTACTTTACTTTATCAACCCAGGGTTCATACAAACTTGAAGGTGACAGTGCTATATACACAGCAGATGCATTCTATTCATGTCATCCTCTTCCACTCTACGAAAGGGTGCTACTTCTAGGGGTTATCAGTGAATTTTGTCACACTTCAATGAAACTAAAATAAATTGCAAAAAGGAAATGACAAAAAGGAAACTAAACTAAATTGTTGAAAAGAAATTGCAGAAAGGAAACAAATTTAAACCACACTTAACTTGACCAATCAGCTAAACACACCCTACTCTATCTATCATGCTCCTATCTATGAATCTATTCATGTCCTAATTCTAATTTGAAGAGGTGCTTCTTGCAGTTTGGAGGAAAAAAGGGCTAAAGAGGCTAATGGAGGGCTTAACACATGAAACAAGGCTTAGAAGTGGAAAAACAAGGTTTAAACCTTATTAAAACTTTATTATGGCACAAAAATGCTTTAGAGAGGAATGATTTGAAAATTGCAATGGCGGAGTTGCGATGGAGCAAAAATTGCGAAGTGCGAAGTGCGACGGGATAAAAACTATGATGTGCGAAGTGCGATGCGATAAAAACAACAAAGAGCGAAATGTGATATCGCAATCGCAATATCGCAAAGTTTGAGGGAAAGTGATAGTGCAGTTGGGAGGAAGGTGCGACGTGCGATATGCGATGGGAAAGAACTACAAAATGTGAAATGTGATAAGTCAGATGACGTGGCAATAGGATAGGTGGTAGAGCGCTTTGATCATATTGCAATCAATGGAAAGGAGTGGTAAGTGTTAAAGGAAATAAAATAAACACTGCGAAGTGCGAAATGCGATGGGGAAAAAGTTGTGATTTGTGATTTGTGATGTGGTGGAGTATGGAGAATATCACAATTGACGTCTGGAGTGGTAAGTCTTAAAAGAAAAGGGAGAATGTTATGAAATGAGATTTGCGACGGGTGACGTGGCGGTAGGACCAGCGATGGAGTGCGATAACAATATCGCAATTGGAAACAATAACGGTAAGTATTAACGGAAAAGGAAGTGTGATGTGCGATGCAGCAGAGTTTATTATAATTGGTGTTTGGAAGCGGTAAGTGCTAAAGGAAAAGGGAAAAGGATGTGAAGTGCGATGTGAAATGCGGTGGAGTTATCGCAATCGGCGTTTGGAAGCGGTAAGTCTTAAAGGAAAAGGGAAAAGGTGCGATGTGCGAAGTGTGATACGGGAATTGCAGTAAGTCATAAGGGAAAAGGGAAAAGGTGAGACATGCGAAGTGCGATACAAGAATTGTGGTAAGTCGTAAAGGAAAAGGGAAAAGGTGCAATGTGCGAAGTGCGATATGAGAATTGCGGTAAGTCGTAAAGGAAAAGGAGGGAAAAGGTGCGACGTGCGAAGTGTAATTGTGAAAAGGGCAAAGGTTGCGATCTACGATATTGCAATATCGCAATCGGTAAAAAAGAGCGGTAAGTCTTAAAAGGAACCAAAAGAAAACTGCGATTTGTGATGATTGAAGTATGGTAGTGGGGATTTCGAGGAGGAAAGGCGGAGGTCAAAATTTGATGGTTTTTCAAGAATTTTGTGAATAAAAGGTGCGGAAGATGCAAATAAGAGGAAAAGGAGGGGAATGGAGGCATAAAGGCAAGGTTCAAAAGCATAACACAGAGATGGATAGGGACTGGAAAACGAAGCGTAATGGCTTAATAATTTCTCAAGTGCTTTTGATGCTTATTCATGCAAACAAACCCATGGATTCATGCACAGAAAAAAGAGATAAAATGCATGATAAAAACAGTGAATAGAAATATTTTTTTGGCCTGTGGGAAGGTCAAACCCACTTGAACTCTATTGAAAGAGATGAGAGGGGAAGGCTTGACCACATCTTTTGAATTTTTCCTCTACTCTATTACTCTCGTAAGAAAATGAAGAACTACAATAGCAAACTGAAAGAAAAAACTAAACAAAAATGAAACTATAAGAAGCAGAACTAACTAAATGAAAGAAACAAAACTTTCTAAATAACAAAAAGGAAAGAATAAAAATAGGAGAGAATCTGAGGCACATGGGTTGGGCCCTAACCCATGAGCCCAGCTCTCTGGAACTAAATCAGTAAAATGGAGTCTGTCTGTTCATTTCAGGAAGAGAATAGCCTCGTTACATTTCTGAAAGTTTTAATCATTGAGTACAATATAAAAATTTGAATAGCTTGCAACAAAAGTTCTAAATGGAATCAAATCGACCCTTCCTAGCTCTTGATTAACTTTATTTATCCTCAAGAGCAGCTACCAACATCTCCCTAAAAAATAGGTAATGAGTCCACCTGAGTCCAAGTGAAGTATGGCTTGAGTGCACTTGGTCTTGAGTTTCTTGGCTACCTCTGGAATTCAAATTGCTGGAGGGGATATCATGAGGATCCTTTGGATTCCTTTGAGAGTTAAGGAGGGTGGGAAACCCCCTTGAATATCTCCAAGATTTCTCCCTAATTTCCTGATATTGTGCTCATTTATTCTTCACTCTTGATCTTCTAGTGGCAGGGAGCAAGTCCCTAAAGTATCTCCTTCTCCAAATATGCATAATCTGCCCAATATTCTCACAATATTCTACAAAAATAACCAATATTAGGAAAAAATATGCAATTAACTTTAAACCTTCCTAAGAAAATATTAAAACATAAGAAAACATTATTAAGTGCAAAAGGAGATATTTAATATATCTTTTATGTGCATAAGGAAGGTTAGATGGGCCTAATAAAACTTAGAAGGCCCTCATTTTATGTCTAGTTTAGAGGCCCATCATCACCCTCCTACTAAAACTGTTGCTTATCCTCTGAGCAACCTAATCATCCTTCCTGCCTTCTGGTTCTTCCTGCATGCTGGCCTATTTTGTTTATTAGCCCATGTGTTGCTCCTCCTGCTAATATTCTTGCTATTCTTCTTGCATTTCTTCTTGTAGGTGCTTCATGAGGTCTTTAGATGCCTTAAGAAAATCTGTTCACATGCCAAGAGGTGGTTGATCCACATTATATTTGATTTTTTTTTTAATTTCATGCATAATAAACTCACAATTCTTTATCTATGAACTAAGTTCACCCTTGGTTACACCTTGGCACTCCTTGTCTTATATTACAATGAACTTCTTATTGCCCACTTTCTCAAGTCCTTTGTACTTTTGTCTTGTTCCTTTTCTTGGTGGGAAAAGTGAGGCTAGTTGCTAGATAAGGCTGAGGTTGCTCTGCTACTAATTTTTTCTATATAAAAAACTTTCCTTCTCACACTTTTTAATGTTTTCTTATGCTAAAATAGATTCGAAGAAAGGGTTAGATGATTTCTTACCTAATCCTTACCATTGATTTGTTTTTCTAGGTGATATTGAAGCTGCTGATATGGCTGTTGAAGCTATCTTCGGTGGTTCTGAAGCTACTCTGAAGTTGCATGCGATAATATGCTTGAGGTCCTTTTGGAGCTTTTGAGCACAAGAGGAGGAAGTCCAAGTTTGACTACCTTTAACCAGGGTATTGACCGAATTTTCTTTTCATGCCAATTTGTTGTTTTCTACTTGCAAAGGTTGGAGAGCACATGCATTCATTAGAGAGAGATACATGGAGAAATGCATTTTTTTTTTAAGGCCTACTAGCTGCCTCAATGAGGTTTTCCACTAGTAGGTCTGCCTAGGTGCCTCAAAGGAGGTTTTCACCTAGGATATTTTATTTTTCTCTTCTTCTTTTTTCAACCCAATGATCGCCTCATGTTTTCAATTAGTGAGCCAATCTTAGACACCTCAAAAGAGTTTTTCACCTGCGATTTTATTCTTTCCTTTTTTCTTTTTTCTTTTTCACTTTCCTACTCTACTTGAAAAAAACAAAACCTTTTTCAAGTATAATAATACTTCCAATGGAGCCATGTACACATCAAGATGAAAGATAAACCATGTGCACCCTTGGAATACATGCTTTGACATGTACTTGAATATAAGAGATGCATTGCTGTGACTGGGATTATATCATGTACTGTTGGAGAAGAGTGTGTTGATGCAACTTAATGACTTTTTGGAACCATATGTCAATATAGTTGTGATTCCCCTGGTCCACTTGCTGAGTTGGATCACCTTGGATTTCCTATTCTATTATGGCATTCAAATTTCATCTTTTTGTTGATTTTTCTCTTGAACACATGGAGGAAATGCTGGTAAACATGAGGAAACTTTCTCAACTTCTGATTCTGATGCCGACTCTTCATCAAGTGCAGCCCTTGATGTTTTGATCTCCTCATTTAGATCTTCTTCTTCTTTATCTTGTCTTTCAATGACATTAAGAAAACCTATTATTTGCAATACCTTTCTTTAACTAAGATGAATACCATCTAGATGAAGAGGAGATGTTTGGAAGTGTTGTACCTCAGCATTGTAAGTGAGCGGAGATACTTCATAGTGTGGGTTTGAAAATGGTGGTACAGGTAGTTGAGTGTGGATGGATATATGAGATGGATGTGATTGAGGTTGTGGTTGTGGTGGAGGTGGATGGTAGGGATAACATGGAGTTGGGTATGGAGGATGTTGAGGATTTTTCCAATAAGGTCCTTTCCAACCATGTTTCCAAGATTGGTTTTAAGGTTGAGATGGCCAAGGTTGCCAAGGAGGGAGTGTGTCCCAATCAGTTTGAGATGGATTTGAATAAGCTTGAAATTGTGAAGTGGGTCCTTGCATCATATCAAGTTGACTAGGTTGCCAGGGTATCCTTGGAGCTATATAACATAGCTCCTTTGGTGATTTCCTTGCTCCATTGTCTTCTTGGTAAACTTATTTAAACCTGGGGAATGCTGAACAACGTTTAGTAGCATAAGGTTCTGCATGGATAACAAAAATATCAGCATCTTCTTTTTTCTCATTTTTAATTCCTAACATTTCTACTTGTTCACTTAGATTGCTAAGAAATTCTGTTTTAA
The DNA here is from genome assembly GCA_034641835.2 of Pinus albicaulis. Taxonomy (NCBI): domain Eukaryota; kingdom Viridiplantae; phylum Streptophyta; class Pinopsida; order Pinales; family Pinaceae; genus Pinus; species Pinus albicaulis. The sequence continues at coordinate 154,159,500 of CM076582.1, read as the reverse complement.
AGTTATCAAGAAAATTTCCAAGTTAATCTTGCGTTACCAATGTTGATGCTGACTTACTTACTCTTTCCCTTCCTCTTGATATGTGCTTGAATATTTCACAAATTTCTTCAAATGACAATTGGTATACATCTCCTCTACTCATGAGATTAAGGAGATCAATCCACTCATCCCTAATTGTTCTAAGTAAGAGGGTTTTTAGTGTGTCAAATCCTAGATGATGCAATTTTTCCCTCTTAACATTATACATGAACCTCTCTATTAGATCCTCAAGGCTCTCATCTTCCTCTTGGTTCATTCTAAAAATTTCTTCTCTAAGATCATGATCTTTGTATTTTTCTAGATAAATCTTTTGCATATCATTCCATGATCTTATTGAATTATTACCTAAACTCATGAACCATTTAAGAGCTCTATCCTTCAATGTTTAAGGAAACAATCTTAGTTTTTCAGTGTGTGACAATTAGTCATAAGATCTACAAAGTATCTCAAATTCAAAGAGAAATGTTTCCGGATCCTCTGTCCTCATACCATGGAAGTTGGGAAGGAAATATGAAGGGATGTTATTCATATGTACATTGATGTCCATATCTTGAATGGGAAACCCAATAAGATCTTCTTCATTGTCATCATATCAATTCATCTCTTCTACCTTCAAAAGTGTATGGTGATGCGGTTATTACTGCACCACGTGGTCAAGTGGGGGGGATGGTATTGGAGAAGCATTTTTTATTTTATTTTTTTGAGTATCCCTACTCCTATGAGGCATGAAAATCAGATCTTTTTTTTTCATTTTTCAATATTTCAGAAACAACATGAAAAATAAAAGCATAAAAGAATGCTAAAACGGAATCAAAGCATCTGCTAGACACCTCCCCGACAACGATGCCAAAAAGTGGTGAGCCCTGGTATTGCACCAAGAGTGCTGCAACTCCCAGGGGTTTCCCTACTTTACTTTATTAACCCAGGGTTCGTACAAAATTGGAGGTGACAGTGCTATATACACAGTAGATTCATTCTATCCATGTCATCCTCTTCCGCTCTACAAAAGGGTGCTACTTCTAGGGGTTCTCAGTGAAGTCTGTCACAATTCGATGAAACTAAAATAAATTGCAAAAAGGAAATGACATAAAGTAAACTAAACTAAATTTATGAAAAGAAATGGCAGAAAGGAAACTAATTTAACTTGCAGGAAGGAAACTAATTTAAACCACACTTAACTTGGCCAATCAGCTAAACACACCCTACTCTATCTATCATGCTCCTATCTATGCAGCTATTCATGACCTAATTCTAAATTGAAGAAGTGTTTCTTGCAGTTTGGGGGAAAAAGGGCTAAAGAGGCTAATGGAGGGCTTAACGCATGAAAGAAGGCTTTGAAGTGGAAAGAGGGAGTTTAAGCCTTATTAAAACTTTATTATGGAGCAAAAATTCTTTGGAGTAAAATAATTTGAAAAGTGCGATGGCAGAGTTGTGATGGAGCAAAAGTTGCAAAGTGCGAAATGTGATAGGATAAAAACTGCGACGTGCAAAGTGCGACAGGATAAAAACTGGGAAGTGTGAAATGCAATATTGCAATCGCAATATCGCAAAGTTGGAGGGAAAGTGATAGTGTAGTCAAGAGGAAGGTGCGACGTGCGATATGCGATGGGAAAGAACTGCGAAATGTGAAATGCGATAAGTCATATGATGTGGAAGTAGGACAGGTGACAGAGCGCTTTAATCATATCGCAATCAACGGAAATGAGCAGTGAGTGTTAAAGGAAATAAACTAAACAATGAGAAGTTTGAAATGCGATGGGGAAAAAGTTGCGATTTTTTATTTACGATGTGGTGGAGTATAGAGAATATCGCAATCAGCGTCGGGAGTGGTAAGTCTTAAAAGAAAAGGGAAAAGGTTTCGAAATGCAATTTTCGATGGGTGACATGGCGGTAGGACCGGCGGAGGAGTGTGATAACAATATCTCAATCGACAAAAAGAGCAGTAAGTATTAATGGAAAAGGGAAAAAGATGCAAAGTGCGATGTGCGATGCGGCAAAGTTTATCACAATTGGCATTTGGAAGCGGTAAGTGTTAAAGGAAAAGGGAAAAGGATGCGAAGTGTGATGTGTGATGCGGCAGAGTTCTCACAATCGGATTTTGGAACCAATAAGTCTTAAGGAAAAGGGAAAAGGTGCGACGTGTGAAGTGCGATATGGGAATTGCGGTAAGTCTTAAAGGAAAGGGGAAAAGGTGCAACGTGTGAAGTGCGATACGGGAATTGTGGTAAGTCATAAAGGAAAATGGAAAAGGTGCGACGTGCAAAGTGCAATACGAGAATTGTGATAAGTCGTAAAGGAAAAGGGAAAAAGTGTGATGTGTGAAGTGTGATTGCGCAAAGGGAAAAGGTTTTGATCTGCGATATGCAATATCGCAATATCGTAATAAGAAAAAAAGAGCAGTGAATCTTAAAAGGAACCAAATGAAAACTGTGATTTTTTAAGAGTGAAGTACGGTAGTGGGGATTTTGAGGAGGAAAGGCGGAGGTCAAAATTTGATGGTTTTATTAAGCGTTTTGTGAATAAAAGGTGCGGAAGATGCAAATAAGAGGAAAAGGAGGGGAATGGAGGCGTAAAGGCAAGGTTAAAAAGTGTAGCACAGAGATGGATATGGACTGGAAAATGAAGCGGAATGGCTTAATAATTTCTATGGGTCTTTTGATGCTTATTCCTGCAAACAAACCTGCAGATTCATGCACGGAAAAAAGAGACAAAATGTGTGATAAAAACAGTGAACAGAAATAAATTTTTGGCTTGTGGGAAGGTCAACCCTACTCAAACTCTATTGACAGAGATGAGAGGGGAAGGCTTGACCAAAACTTTTGAATTTTTCCTCTACTCTATTGCTCTCGTAAGCAAATGAAGAACTACAAAAGAAAACTGAAAGAAAAAACTAAACAACAATGAAACTATCAGAAGCATAACTAACTAAATGACAGAAACAAAACTACATAAATGCATGAAAGGAAAGAATAAAAACATTAGAGAAGATGAGGCACATATGTTGGGTTGTAACCCACGAGCCCAACTCTCTGGAACTAAATCAGTAAAAAGGAGTCTGTCTGTTCATTTCAGGAAGAGAATAGCCTCGTTACATTTCTGAAAGTTCTAATCATTGAGTACAACAATAAAAAGTTGAATAGCTTGCAACAAATTTCTGAATGGAATCGAATCGCTCCTTCCTAGCTCTTGATTAGCTTTATTTATCCTCAAGGACAGCTACCAACAGCTCCCTAAAAAATAGGTACTGAGCCCACTTGACTCCAAGTGAATTATGGCTTGAGTGCACTTGTTCTTGAGTTGCTTGGCTACCTCTGGAATTCGAATTGTTGGAGGGGATCCCATGAGGATCCTTTGGCAGCCTTTGAGAGTTAAGGAGGGTGGAAAACCCCCTTGAATCTCTGCAAGATTTCTCCCTAATTTCCTGATATTGTGCTCATTTATTCTTCACTCTTGATCTTCCAGTGGTAGGGAGCAAGTCCCTAAACTATTTCCTTCTCCAAATCTACATAATCTTCCCAATATTCTCACAATATTCTACAAAAATAACCAATATTAGGCAAAAATATGCAATTACGTTTAAACCTTCCTAAGAAAATATTAAAGCATAAGAAAACATTATTAAGTACATAAGGAGAGATTTAATATATATTTTATGTGCATAAGGAAGGTTATATGGGCCCATGAAAGGTTAGATGGGCCTCATTTTATGTCTAGTTTAGAGGCCCCTCAACAATTAATTATCATTCTGCCTAAAAAATCTAATGAGAAAGTAGTTGTAGAGACAACACCTTAACCCTCTACACATCGTCTTCAAGTAGAAAATAACTTAGAAAAATTGCATGCAGAGTGATAGGGTCATAAGAGGAAACAACTACATGAATGAATAGTTAGAGAGTTGTTGGAGTAGTCATTAAACCAGTAAAAACCCTAAATTCTCTAATCGTTGTTGATTTGAAGAGATTACATCGCAACTATTGATTGGGTAAGTCAAAGTAGTATTCATTTGGCATCAAAGAGTGACATGTATACGCAAAATTACAACCCATAGAATGATCTAGAGGAACATTTAAATTCAAAACATAAGGGATAATGAAATATATACCACATTGAACTGGTGACTTGATAAAATGTCTCATATTAACATATCAAAAATGAATTATAATTCAAAGTTTACATATATGAATAGTTTTGATATGGTTGACGTATAGTAACATGTTCTCTTATGAGCGAGACACAAAGGTTATGGGAAATTTTATTAGTATGTCAATAGTTGTATTATAAATATAATAATAAGAAAAGAAAGTAATAATACATATAAACCTAAGTGTGTTAGGAAACAAGCATTAATAACATACACAATATAATAAAATAATATAATGTGTATTAATGAAGTGTTAATTGGACCTAAAAATTATAATTTTGTACTCAAATGAAGAATTCAATAGAGTTAGTGGTAGTTCAACTTACAATTTAATATGTTAACATTTGAATGTTACAGAGTTAAAACAATTCTTTAAGGAAGAAGGATCCCTTGGTACAACATACGAAATATACTAAAACCAATTATCAGTGAATAATGTTATGGAGAATACAAATAAAAGGATCATGGAAAAATGAGAAACAAAATATAATAATAGAGTAGAAGATTTTATGAATAGGCAACAAGTTAATATTTTGAAACTTGCATTACCTATTACAGTAAAAGTGCAGTTATATAATTTATTAAAGAATGGTTTCTGTAGAGAAAAAGAGAATAGTTGAGGTGAATTATGTTTTTCTAAACTGTTAGTTATATCTTTTAAACTAAAAAAATAAATGAAAGTTGTATGAGAGGAGTTTCATTACACACAACTTTAGAACAAGCTCTCTCTACAAAACATAAGCAAGTGGACAAGCTTGTAGAAGGGCACAAAGACATATTTACCTCATCTAAAGTGGTTCCTCTACACTTTTAGGTCAAAAATCCACATACATGCAATGGGATCCTTCTATATGCTTAGCATATCTATAAAAAATCTCTCCATATCTCTATTAACCACATCCATTTTTATATCTGCTTAGGGTTCTATCCATTAGCCCTGATTGATGTGGCTCTATCGATTGGATCTTCATTGATAGAGTCCTACCACACTCAAACTAAGGAAAATAAAGTATCCAATTTTTTTTAATGGATCCAACACATCCAACATTAGGTTCATGATATCTTGTAGAGGGCTAATGACAAGTAAAAACAGTACCATGACCAACCTTGAGTTACACAAAATTTTTAGGTTGGTAATAAGGTATGGTTGTAGTTAAAGAAAAAGCACCTCCCAGGCCTCCATCAAAATATCATACCACATCAGTATGAGCCTTACACCATAACAAAGGAAATGGGTAATAATTATTTTGAATTCAACATTCTTCATTTCCTTGACTTGTACCTAGTATTTAATGTGGAGCTCCTTGAACCATATTTATTGCCTCTTTTGGATACCTTAATGAAAGTTGAACACTTGGCCCCTATAGAATTCAACCCCAACTGCATTGAGAAATTTATAATGGATTAGATCATGGAAACCAAAATGAAGGCCATATGTCAATGGAACATATAACTTTATCAAATTTCTAAAGTAGGAAAATTTCTTCGACAAGAACAATAGCTCAGCAAGACTCAAATTATATATAATTTTCCTAATTTCTAGCCAGAACTTGAAGCAATGGGGACCATTGCTTCCTTTGGAGGAGATGAATTATTAGTAAAAGTGGAAATTGGTGGCTACCCACTTTTTCCATTAAATCACCACGATTGATATTTATTTTTTATTAGTTATAGGTTACCATGCCATAAAACTATGGTATTCACCCTTGGTATTTAATAATACAAGATGAAAGGATGTCTCAAAATGAAGAGAGCCCCAAGGGTTAGATCAAGTGTTTTAGAGCCAAATGTAAAGTTATTTGATATTGCTTCTAGTTATTGTTGATCACGGGTTCGAATCCCTTCGATTCACTTGGGGTAAGGCCCTATAATCAGGTATGTCAATTTACCATAAAAAAGGTGGGGAATTCCTTCGGGGTTTCCCATTTTTTCATTCCAACTAAAAAAATGAAGAGGATATTGTAAATAATATAGATATGGGCATTTATCTTTGTAAAACCAATTTGAAGTTTCTCATGATGTAGTCTTATTACCTTTTGCTATTTAATAAAATATTTCATTTCTTTTTCATATTATTCTCTCTACTTTATTTTCTATGAACTTGTGACGTATTATATTATCGATATTTAATCTTGTTCCTCATGCAATTTTTATCATTCCCACACTTTATGGATGAGTAGACACACCTATTGAAGGATGATGGAGACTTACGGATAGATGTTGGATCCCTTTTGATGGAATTGTTCCCTATTCTTAACATTGAGGTCTAGAATGATGATGTTGGAATTGATGATGATGGGGCACCAATAAAGAGAGATCATGTAAACCTTATTATTGATGATTTCATGATGGTGATGGAGGAAATTTCATTCTTGATGTGTTCTCGCACTTGGTTGGAGCCATCCTAGAATTTTTTATAATGAGTGGGAAATTTTTGATGATGAGACATGTCCCTTGAGTGAGGAGGCATTACTTTTATTGATGCATCACACCCTTTTGGGAAGAGACATGTCATTTCAAGAATTTAAACACATTATGGAGATGACACCACTCTTATGTGACTTATGCACATGCATATGTGGAAATTTGGAGGGTGTTTTTCATGTTTTAACATTTTATTTTCATGTTAAAGGCATATTTTTGGGTCAACATGAGACCTAACCACCTTGTATCATGCATTATGATGTTGTAGGTGATTTAGCCAAATTTGATGTAAATAATTTGGTTTAGTAGTATAAATAGGGAAGCACTTACCTCATTTTCACTCATTTCACATTGGTGAGAGATCACTTTTATTAGATACTTGTCTTTTTCTCTAATTTTATATGGAGCACTGACTCAGTGACTTCTCTCGAAATACTTTGTGATGTGGATGGTTTTAGTTTCATGGATTATTATTTGTGAAATTTTCTACATGCTATTCAATGTGATTTATATTCTTACATCTCATTTATTGTTGAAGTAAAAGGTTTATTAAGTATTTTCCATAGTTTTATTGATTTTTTTATCTCTTAATTCTCCTTAAACAAGGTTTTTCATCAAGTTCTTTGAGGTAACTTAAGTTAAGCTCCCTCCCTTATTTGTCTTTAAAATAGAAATACACTAGGGTTATAGGTCTAAAGAACACAATTTAGTCTCCCATGATTCTTTGAACCTACATCCATCATTTTTTTTCCACAGTTGTTACTCCTAGACTTCATTAACCCAAGATGAGAAAGACACTAGTGGTATCTCTTGCATAAATTATTTATATATTTAAAAATATTTTCTTTTAAAATTGTTTTAAAGTGAATTAGAGTTTAATTGCAACAAATCCAACTATTTTTAGGATTTATCAAATTAGATGTTATTGGTTATGGTTAAAAAGTGTTTATAATGTATTGGAAAAACAAAACATTCATTTAAGGTTACAATTTAAACAAAAAATTAAGGTTGAAATCTAGGGTTTTAACTGTTTTTATATTCTATTTAACTATAAAAAATTGTTGTAATTAATTATCTTGTTTACTCTTATTTTTAGCCACAATTTTCCACTTTATTAACATAGTTTCAAGGGATAGTTTTGTTATTGTTATAAACTACTGTATTGTTGTAATTTTCTTTATTTTTATTCTACTTTACTTATGCCAATTGTGACTTCTTTATTGTGTGTGTTTTGGGACCTTATTTGAGCTTTTGTTTGTTGACCTAATATTATGAGAAGCCATAGGACCCTTTGAACTCATATGTGGAAATTATGTCTTCAAATCACCATAATCCCCTAATTGCATATTCCTCACCATAATCCCCTAATTTCTTAATCCTCTAAAATAGTGGTGATAGAATTTGACTTGGTTTGACCATGCCATTTGATTCATACAATCTACTAGTACATAAATTATATGAAAATGAATTCTGAAAAACAGAAAATAACGAGAACAAAAAACATAAAACAAATATACAAAGAGATTTCCCCTCGATCCCAAAACTGAGAATACCTGATCCAGATTTTATGCAGGAACGCAACAGAATACATAAATAACCATAAACATATAGATTCAGCAGAAATAATGCGTCATTTCATTAATATCAAATAACATAAATATGCTTACAAACATAATGGAAATAAAATAGCTAGGGTGCTGGTAGCGAATCTCTGAGAAGAGATGTGGTGGCTAAAGACCTCTGAACTGTGTTACAATGAGGCTTGAGGGCCTATTTATTATTGAGAAACAATGGAAAAACTGAAACGTCCAAAACCCTAAATCTAGGAGATGAAGCGCCAAAACTGTGGGTCTCGTTTGGGTAAGTTGGTGTTTCAACTTCCTGGGGACGTAACTTTGGCATCTGATCTCCGTTTGACGTGCTCAATAGCTCGTTATAAAAATCGATCTGAGGACTATAAATTTTGAGTGAGAAACATTGGTCTATCACCTATATTTCTCCCCATTTTCCCAAAAAACGTCGTTTAGGGCCTCAAAACGGCTCCAGAAGTTCAGGACCCGAAAAACTGCTAAAAATAGTAAGTTGTGCTACAATTTAAAAACTGAATGAACTGATGGTGGGGGTTCAAATGGAATATGTGGGTGGCCACCAATATCCACCTGGATCATTAAGGCCCCAAAACGGCTTCGGGAGTGTAGGACCCAAAAACCTGCTAAAAATAGTAAGTGGTGCTGAATGTTAAAAGCTGCAAGAATTGATGGTGTGGGTCCAAATGGAATAGGTGGGTGGCCACCGATATCCACCTAGATCATTCCTCCCTCCTTAGGAAGTAATGGTCCTCATTACGTTGAGATCCTCCCTGAGATGAAGTGAATTTTGTTGAACTAGGTATTAGATTTGTTGAAGATGTCATGGACCTGTGGGCAGACATGCTAGATGCGTTTAGTAAATTTGGTTTCTTTATCAGCCTCAGACAGTACATGTGTGGATTTTGTGTGTGTATTTGCAGGAGGTATGGCAACATCCGGTGGCGGTGCGTTGGGGGTCAGATCAATGGAGTGCTTATCCTGGCAGTGTAGAGGAACCTCTGTGAGTGAGGAGAAAATGCTCTCGTATTCCTCCATGAATTTGTCCATCTGCTACAGTCGTGCAGGGGAGCCCTGTTTCGAGGTTGTGGCCATAATATTCTTCTTTCCCTGTGAGCGAGTTGTAAGGAAAATGAATTTCCTGGTTTTGGAAACAATCTTACTACTTTGTTTTGCAGTAGTCAAAGAGATGACAGGATGCGGTACTACCTCTGGTATCTCGTACAAGTTATTTCCCAAAGTAATAATAACAGCACAAGGCCTAGACTCATACACAACATGTCGCCTCCACAAGTATGGTTGGCCCAATAATACATCAGTTACATCAAGAGGAGCAACATCACATAATACCTCATTCGTGAATGGCTTGATGGTGTATGGAAGGTGGCACTTTTGGCGGATGCGTATATCTCTCCCTGGGTGAAGCCACCCGATGGTATATGGCTGTGGGTGTGCTATGACTGGTAGGCTGAGCTACTTCATGACCTCTGCTGAAATGAGGTTCTTTTGGCTTCCGCTATCGACAAGAAATTGCAACGAAGAACCCTTCACCCACATTTGCGAATGGAAGAAGCGCTCCCCCTCCTCTGGATCCTCTGGGTCCTCCCTCTGGATCTTGGTGGTGGCAACAATGGCACTGGGATCCGCATCAATGATCTGCTTCCCTTTGTCATTGCCTTTGTCTGGTTCTGACTCAGGATCAGAAAATGCATCTGATTCGGGTGCCTTTAGTTTGGCCACCAATGACTGTTTGGCCCGACACTCATTTGTGCTGTGAGTGGGGCTGTTATGAAATTCACACCACCTCCTTGTGTCATTATTCTGATTTGTGGTGTTTTTCTGAGTCACACTTCTTTGGCCTTGCCCCTTGTTCTTCGGTTCAGAGGCACCTTTCAGATTCACAAATCCAAAGTCTCGGTTCTTCTGCTTAAATTTCTGCTTGATCTTGGCGGTATAGCGATATGTCATGTCAAGCGATGTAATGTCGAGGAACTCCATTTCCTCCTGAATTTGTTTGTGTAGACAACCGCGGAACTTGAGCACCAAATGCCTCTCTAAATCTTTAATACCCAACTTTTTGTGCAGGGTATGGAATAGATTCATCAGTTCGTGCACATCTTGATCCCTTTGTTGCCGCAGGGTGGTCCATTGGATGTATTTTTCCTCATAGCTCCCCACGGGGTAATATTGTTCCTTGATGCTGTCTTGGAATGAATTCCAAGTGGGTGTGGCCAAGAACAGAGAGGGTTCCCCTTCATCCTCTTGCTCACGGTAGGTTTCTCACCAATCTTTGACATGGGGAACAGCTTTGAGGAAGGCAAAAATAATCTTTTCTTGGTCATAGAAATCATGGACCGAGAAATACCCTTCCAGCAAATTCAACCATCTATATACGGCATCTGCATCTATTTCTCCTTCAAATACAAGAATATCAAATTTTACCTGTACCTTGAAGGGAGTGGCGCCTCCAGAGTGACTGTTGGATGCAGATGCACCGTAGGTGGGCAGTCATTGAAGGATATGAGCAAAGTTATCCATCATCGCGTTCCTTTGTTTCTCGAGGGCCTCCTCGAGAAATATTTTGATATGATCTCCTGCTCCCTCATCTTTCTTCTCTTCCGCCATGGGAGGTCGTCGGGGTTTGCGAGGCTAATCTTGCAAGGGTTCAACCAGATCGAGCCCTAACTCCTTATACCCTGACTTCGATGGGGACATGCAAAGAAAAACAAAGAAAGAGTAGACCGCTCTGATACCACTGATCCGGATTTTATGCAGGAATGCAACAGAATACAGAAATAACCATAAACATATAGATGCAGCGGAAATAATGCGTCATTTCATTAATATCAAATAATAGAAATATGCTTACAGAAATAATGGAAATAAAATAGCTGGGGTGCTGGTAGCGAATCTCTGAGAAGATATGCGGTGGATATAGACCTCTGAACTATGTTACAAATAGGCTCAAGGGATTATTTATTATTGAAAAACAATGGAAAAACTAAAACGTCCAAAAACCCAACTCTAGGAGATGAAGCGCCAAAACTGTGGGTCCCATTCGGGTAAGTTGGTGTTTCAACTTCCCAGGGACGTAACTTTGGCATCCGATCTCCGTTTGACGCACTCAATAGCTCGTTAGAAATATCTATCCGAGGACTATAACTTTTGAGTGAGAAACATTTGTCTATGACTCATGTTTCTCCTCGTTTTCCCAAAAAACGTCGTTTAGAGCCTCAAAACGGCTCCAGAAGTTCAGGACCCGAAAAGCTGCTAAAAATAGTAAGTTGTGCTGCAACTTAAAAAGTAAATGAACTGATGGTGGGGGTTAAAATGGAATAGGTGGGTGGCCACCAATATCCACCTGGATCATTAAGGCCCCAAAATGGCTCTGGGAGTGCAGGACCCGAAAACCTGGTAAAAATAGTAAGTGGTGTTGAATGTGAAAAGCTGCAAGAATTGATGGTGTAGGTCCAAATGGAATAGGTGGGTGGCCACCGATATCCACCTGGACCAATACCAGATTTATTTTTCATTATATTCCTTTCAATGCTACAACACATATATATACATGTCGAAGCATTCATGGACTACCAGATTGATTTTTCATTATATTCCTTTCAATGGTACCACCCACACACACACATATATAGGGTCATAAAAAAATTCCGCATGTGGAGAGAATATAATACACCCAACATTAGGAAATGCTTATAAATAATGTAAAATTTTGTGGTCGATATATGTTTTATTAAATATAAATATATTTTTAATTTGATTTAAAAAAATGTTACATATCAATTTTATATTAAGAATTGAAAATTTGAATGAATTACAAAATTCCCTTTTATAAGGAAGTAATTAATTCTTTTTACTTTCAATTACTTTTTATTTTTACTTTCCATTACTTTTTCTTTTTAAACATTCAAATGTTTTATTATGGTCAAAATTGCTATTTTTTATTTCTCTCTCTATTGAAATATATTGGTAAATCTATATATTTAAATAGTTTATTAAAGTCTTATATTAAAATGTTTTTAAAAAGTATAAGAATATACATATTTCTCACACTCAAAGTGAAAATATAATTATTTTTACTTTTAATTATATTATCTCTCTCTATCTAAAGTTGGTATTTAAGTTAATTAACATGTACATGAAAATATTTTATTTATGGCTAAAGTGAAATAATTTTACCACATCTCCTTCATACTGAGCTTTAATATCAAGAACCAACAAAATGAAAGTGAGATTATATATATATATATATATATATATATATATATTCCTCATTTTAAGTTTTAGAGCATTTCTAAACATATTTTCTAGTTGAATTTGTCCAAAATTCAACAAGGATTTCTTAGAATGAGAAGCTTCAATTCAAAACTCTCCACAATCCAGTTTTATAGGTTTTTTAGGGCACTGAATCCAATTATGCATTCAAAAATCCATTTTAAACAACAATGCTAGCAATATGACCAAAAATAGTTTCTTGAGATTCATGTCAAAAAATTCCAATACTAGAATAGTTATACAATGCCTTGTTTTTCTATTGGCATTGTCTACCAAAGCCGCAAATTCACTTGGAAAGTTATTTTTTGCTGAAATCCGAAGTTTTTTTTTTTTTCAAAAAATCTAATAATAGGAGTGGTTGAATCATTTTTTTTTTTAATGGTGGAAATGGATTCAACACCATCAAAATATATAACCTCTTTAAAATATTTTTTTATATTTATAAAATATATCTATTTTATTTTTAAAAAGACACTTGTCAATTTGAATTTGAAGTTAAGCACACAAAAAAATACACATATTTCACATCTCTTTTATAATAGATTGTAGAATAACATCAATGGATTTAGAAAGTCAATATTTATTAAAGGAAATTTATAATCATAGAAATTATTTGAAAATGTTATTATTTAAAAGTATCTATGTAATATTGTTGTATATTAAATTGTTGCTTTATGCAAGATTGGGCCAAAGAATCAAATAAGGGATGAAGGTTTCTTAATATATAACTTGTGCCTGGTTAAAAAAAAATTCTAAATAAATGGAGTTCCAAAATCAATTTTCATTCCACATTAAAATTGTTTAGACTTAAATTTTATTTCACTAATAAAAATAAAAATAAAGTTAATTTTATAATTTTCATCTGTTTAAAATTTTTTTAACTATTAAAAAAATAGTGAATTCCATAATTTTCGCTAATTTTATATTCATTAGAGTTCTCATACAACCAAATCCATTTTAACTTTGGATCGAATAGGTTCCTATTTAGATAAAATCCCTCAAAATGCAAACTTCTTATTGAGTACAAAAATTGAGTAAATGTTTGCACATCAAGAAATTTGATCCTCTAAGCTCTTGATATGAGTTAAGATCGCCTCTTTGTAATTTTCAGTCAGTGTCTCTTTCACAGTTATTTTGATGAACTACACAATGCTTGTAGGTAAGGCATATGTGTAATATTCAATGGTGATGGAGTTGTGAGGTTTAGTATTCAAAGGAATTTTTTTCAAGATTCAATTAAACCTCTGATTAAAATATTTCAATTTTTCTTTCTGCTCCATCTTGAGACTACACAACTCTCTTAACAACATGGAGGGTTTTTTGTCACCAACGAATTTTTCTATAAAAATATTCTTGAACCCCTTCCAATTTTGGATTGAGTTAAGAGGAAGGCTATGATACCATATAGATTCTCTACCATCTAAGGTACAAAGGAAAATTATACATGAAACATCGTCGTAACGTACCTCTAACATTTGCAGATGTAGGTAGAAATTGTCTAGATGGTCCTCTGCTTTCATTGCTTTGTCAGGGTCATACTTTGTCAAAAAATTATACGAGAGCCTCAACATCTTATGTAAAGCACCCAAAAGCACAAGTGGGCCCTAAGTCATCCAGTCTAGATCTTGGTATACCATAACTTCGTCCCTGTTTTCCCCCTCTTCATCAGAATATTATGGGTCTTATTCTTCTTCTTCACCTCCTAACCCGCATAGAGTATCATCCATGAGTACGATGTTATAACCATCACCACCATGAAATATGGAGGCTTCTCTAGTTTGTATGCATTCTCTTCAGAGTTTGCTAACTCTTCAAAGGTGGTGAGAACCGAATCTTCAACTGTTGAAACCACTATCCTAGTAGGAGTGGTTGGGTTCTTGTGGTATAGGTAAATACTCTCTGCGGACAGAGATGATCCCTCTAGACCTAGAGTGGGTCTAGCAACAAGGGAAACAAGCTAACACCTACTTTCCTAGATTATAAATGAAACATAGATCGAAGGAGATGGCCTACCTCAATCTGATGTTGCAATCTTAATCTTCGTCGAAGCTCCTTGATCCTTTTATTTTCCAAAGCTTGATCTCTACTGCTACCAGCGTTCAATTACATGCACAAGTGACCAAGAAACAATAATAATCATACAAATACAACATGCATATACAAATATAACCTATCTAAATAATCAAGGAATGTCAAAATTTTTAATCATAAACATGAACAAGAATGGAAAATAAATATCAGTTGTATCATATTATTAATATAAGAGGAGTTAAAACCTGGGCCTTGATGTCAAAGCTCTCCTTCAGTGGGTCTAAATCCGAGCACATCTCCAAAGCACTCATTTTCAACTCAGTGTGAGAAGGCTAAGGCCTCAACTCTCTCCTTGAAATCTTATGACAATCTTCAAACCTCTCTCTACTATGCTCTTCTATCTCGATTCTAACTAACAGAGGCATTGGAGGATGATGAATTTATAGAGATGGAGGAGGGGACATGGATCCACTTATGATGGGAAAATGGCTTATCTCTTTGGGAGGTTCCTATTTTGTAGGAACAAGAGGCCCAAGGGAGGAAGCTCAGTAATATCATGACCAACAAACATCCAAATCTCCTCTCTTTTTACTTTTTTAACTTTTATAAATGTTCAAGTCATTTTTTAGGGGTTTTCAATATTTTAATTATTTTTTCCTTGAGAACAGATAATGGGTTCACCTATATAAAGAACAGGGTCAAAATTTTGATGGATGATATGAAAACAAGTTCCATTTTATTACTTTTTCAGACTCAATAAAAATAAATGAAAAAGTGACCCCGTTGGAGTCATATTTAAGCTCTTTTCTAACTCTCGAAAAATGAAATATTGTCGAGTATTTGTTGTTTTGAACTAGTTTAAGTAAACAAAATGTCGTTTACCCAATATACATTTACCTTTTTTTTGGGCTGGGATAAACTATTTACGAACAAGGAACACCTTAGTCAATCATGACTAAGAGGTTCTCTCAAACTTTGTTTTCTACCTTTTTGGCTTCGAGAGACTACCTACGAAAAGGGCCCAATGGAGTTTTCTTTTTAGCTTCTTTTCAAACTCCCTAAACATGAAATGGCACCGAGTTTCACCTTTGTCAGACTCGTTAAACTTTAACGACATTGGACTCGTCATCATGATGCTACCAAGTTCCTCCTTCCTAAGGCTCGTAAAATGTACTAGGATGGATTTTTCCGAAGGACAAACATATACGACAAGCATATGATATCCCCTTCAATCTTGTATTAAAAAATAATTGGGATACTCACTAGAAATGGTGGGGGGGAAATTGAAGTATTTATCAATTGTGTTGGCAGTATGTCGCTCTTGAACATGACACTTGTCTGCAGTTTGTATTAGGTAGGGGACATCCTACATTCGTCACTTTACCTCCATGGGTTTTGGAAATCTGTTTGCCTCTCATTCAATTACCAATTTTTTCAAAATGACCTCTGATTCCATTTGAGTTAAATAATTCCAAACTCTAGAGTCGTGTCACCAATATGTTCAAGACCAGTTCCTTCTACAATTTTTCATTACCTGATTCTCTATTTAATCTTGATTTACAACCATATTTTTCCTCTGTCTCATGTCAATGATGTGGGATACATCATGGCCTTCCTTCGGCGGATCACTTCCTGTCGACTTCAGCTCATTATCCATTGATTAAAACAACAAAGGGTACAAAAGGGATACATCACATAACCTAATTAATGAAATAAATAACAAAAGCAAGATGGGTTAGCAACATCCTGATATATAACCAACTAGCTTTATCATATGCCTTCGAAAGACCGATTTTAAAAACCATACCTTTGAGTATTTTAGTCTTCAAGTTATGAAGAGATTCCTATGAAACCCCTATTTCTTCATGAATTTTCTTTCCTTCCAGGAAGGAAAATTGTTCCTCTGAAATAAAATGCATTGTTGCTTCTCACTTTTCACTTCTTGCTAAAAAAATCTCTAGCTTCTCCATGATGGTCCTAACATGTGAGTAGACAATCCAAATCCCCACCTTTATCTATATAGGAAATTGAGACTAGTTGTTAAACTTCTAATGGCGCATTCCTCTGTCGCGATATTTCCCATAATATTCAATGAATGTGCTTGATGTTCTCCCATAATATGCCCATTCTCGATAAAACTGACTTCATTTGGTTTGCAATTATTTTTCTTATTATTTTATAAACAATGTTACATAGGGAGATAAGTCTAAATTGTTCAAAAGAGACAGGCACGTCATTCTTGGGAATGAGAGAAATACAAATTGAGTTAAAATCCTCATACATCTAAAATTACCTCTCTATGGCCTTAAACCTATACATACTTTACAATTTTCCATATTTTGGTTTATGAAATATGTAAGCCCGCATTTTCAGAATAATTTTGAACCATTAAATCGCTAAGCATAATTTATTTGGTACTTACTACGCCAGAGGGTACATGGCTATGGGGTTCATTCCTCCACTCTTGATTTTCCAAGTTGCATCTGCACCTACCCGTCAAATGACGAGGGTGTGGGTCAGATATGGTTTTTGTTAAAAAATTGGAATCATTGAAGGCGATCGGATGGTGGCTCTTTCATGTTATCATTCCACAACCCTATTCCATTTTTGTGAATTTCATTTCAGTTCATGTTTAGACTGTTGTGCCATTTTTGTTCTTTCTGTAATATCTCTAACCAGTTGAGGATTTGGACCTGGTGTATTTCCCAATGAGGCAGTTGTTGGCCTGCAAATAAAACCAATGTCAATCCCCATCTCCATGTGGTCGACACCCTAGTTCCCCCACTTTAACATGGTGAAGAATAAATTTCTTGAAGTGTGCAATCCTAGGGTCTCTCTGGAGCTTCCTTGTTATAATACCTCTCTTCTTCATTACAAAACCTGTAGTTATGGGGATTGTTTCTCATGTTAAATATATTTTCTCACTTCTCCTCAGGTAATATTATGATGGGTTTCTCACATGACTATGCTCATTGCTCTGCACCGGACATCATTTTCAAGTTTCATCAGGTAAAGCACCCTTCCACATATGTTAATGAGTTAATGATTTTCTTCAAAAATACTAGTTTATAGAAATTTTGGGTTTGATTCCCATATGAATTTTGTTTCTTTATGGAGCCATCATCCTGACAGTGCTCCACGTCCCTCAATTGAGCATTACTAGTCTTCTTTATGGAAATTTCTTCACCATTACTAGATTAGAAATCTATTTTTTCCATTTGGCTGAATGTGTGCCAAACTATTGCGCCACACAACCTAGCATAGGAGAAGGTCTTACTTCGGATTCAGGTTCTTGTACAATTTCCTCCGTGTACACCCAAATACATTCCTCAGGGATGCGTTTATTGATATGATTTTGGTTACTTTATCATTTTATTTGCTACCACTATACTGATTTCATCAACTCATATGCTTATGTTTTTTTTTTCGTAGGTATTTCATGAAGGTCGTTAGAATTGCATGTTGAAAATATAAATCCATATGCAAAGTGTGTGCAGAGGACACTGTAGCCGCTTTCCAAAATTGTTTCAACAACTCTGTCACAAAGCTAGTTGCTATTACCGGTGAACAGTCAAGTTCGGAGTTTGAAAATCCTGCAGTCCCTGTACAACGAAAACAGAGTTAAAATTGAAACAGAGCATTTTTTTCTTATACGCGGGAAGATGTATTTTGTTTGAATACCAGTGGTCCCTGCCATCCACGTGGAGCAATGCGATTCGATCGCATTATTTTTGGGGCCGGTTCGCAATGTCAAATTCCAGACCCAAAGTTTGTTATAAGTTGTAGTTGATAATTTTTCTGGTTACATTTTGGGCCCGTACCCAAAGCCCAATTTCAGACCTGAAATGTTTATACGTGCCAGTTGATAAAGCCTTCGGATCACATTTTACCCTTACGTCAGCACGCTATTATGTGATGCGAACTTTTTTTTCATTATAGTTTAATTGGGTTTTTTGAAGTTCGGCGGAAAGGTTGCGAAGAGTTTGTTTTATGTTTTAAGTTATAATGTTTTATCGCGCATTGAACCTTTGGACTATAGTTTGTTTTATTTGCGCATTTGTAATGTGGGCCCCGAGAGTCATTTTAATTAGGTTATTTATTTTATAATAGTTTTTTTATGTTTTGAAATATATGTTTCGACATATAAAAGGCCCAAGAGGCAGTGTAATGTTATTGTAATACACAGTAGTATTAAAAAAGACAGATTTTTTGTAATAGCGCATACAGAGTGCATTTTTGAGATAGACCAAGAGTTTTTGTACATTGTGTTTATGCAGAAGTCACTTTGTAAATCCCTCTATTAGAGGAAGAAGTTTTTTTTTGTAATAGAATTTTACAGTGAATGGAATAGAAGCAATTTCGTGAAACTTTGTCTCTCAGAAGCGAATTTTTTTTTTAATTTCTCTGTGTTAGAGGAGAGTATCATTCTCTCCGCATTGTTTTGGAATTCTAAAAAATTCCAACATGGTATCGAAGCTAGTCCAGGCTCTTTGAAGGTGTCAAAGAAGCAAAAGGAAGGATTTTTTGTTGCAGCAGCTTTGTTGGCAATATGATGCAGAGTGTTGTCCTTGATGGCAACCCATTGAATGAAGATGAAGACATGATAATGTTGACATGTGTTGTCCTTGATGAAAATCCACCTGATGTAGTTATTCTTGATCTGATGGACTTGATAAATGATGTTTGATGCTGAGTGTTGTCCTTGAATGGCAGCACACTCGATGAAGATGATGGCAACTTACTTGATGCAGTTGTGCTTGATAGAATATGGTTTGATGAACTTAATCTGATGTATCTATAGTGAGTACAGAAGACAATGAAGAAAGGAATTCAGCTTGTGCAAGATCTATGGTGAAAAGAGTATGTCTCAAGGCATACACGGATATGTCTAAAGGAAGTCGCGTATGTACGTGGGAAAGAACGTGTCAAGTCGCGTATGGGAAAAAGCGCTCTTAAAATGCAAAACCAGGGGTAACCACCATGGTATTGACCCATTGTATTGGGTAATGATTCGTCTAAATGACCCCGTCCAGGAATACCATCGGAAGTAATGTGGTTTTGGCTCATGGTATTGAAATTGGGTAAACCTATATAAGGAGAAGAATTTCATTGTGCAAAGCATGAGAGTGGGTGCAAGATGTCTGAGCTTGAATGAATACTTCTCTCTAGAGTATATCTGAATGGAAAGGGTTACAGTTGAATGAAAGATCTGAATGTATGATGCACCGATGAAGGAGTGATGAAGAAGGGGATATAGATATGTATTGTACTTGTATTTGCTAGATCTGTTCATGGAAGGCTTAGATCTGAGATGAGGCGAACATCTGTCAGAGGCAAGAAAGGTAAATCTGAACTGAATATCTGATCTGAAGAAGTATGCTGCTCTACAATAGTTGAAAATCTATACGCTAGTTCGTCGCAGAGGAAGCGCGTATATATGCGGCTTCGCTGAAGAGAAAGTGCGTATGCGCAATAAAATTGGCTTTGTAATTTGTACTGAAGTATACGCGGGTTTATGTGAACGAAAGCGCGTATATACGCGACATCAGTGAATGGAAAGCACGTATGCAAACTAGGGTTTGCTGATGCAAGGGGTATGAAATGTCTGATCTGTTCTACTATGTTTCTGCTATCTGATCTGTGTTGTCTGAATTGATAAGTATCTATTGATGATGTGTGTTTGAGCTTAAAAATATGGAAAGGGTCCAGTCTGAAAATATGATGAAACGTGGCCTGCAAGTGGTGTCCTAGTGGAAGCTTTGGATCCAGTGTGAAAATTGATGAAACGTGGTCCATAGAGGTGCTGAGGGTTGTAGCCTTCAGTCAGGGGGTTGTAGCTCCCTTCCAGGTGAGGCTGGTAAACGAGATCAGGGGGTCGTAGCTCCCTTCTAGGAGAGGCTGGTAAACGAGTCAGGGGGTTGGAGCTCCCTTCCAGGAGAGGCTGGTAAACGAGTGTAGGTGGGTGCCTGCGTGCTGGTAGGAGTCTGCGCCAGCACATATGTTGTAAGATGTTTTCTCTATAATAAAATATTGAAGGCTGAGCAACTGCAGCGGTGGTTTTCTCCCGACTTGGGTTTCCACCTAAAAATCTTGGTGTTCATGTGTGATGCTTTGTGTGATGGTTTATTCTATTGTTACTGCACATGTTTACTGATAACTTAACATCAGATGAATGAATATTGCAAAGAACTAAGTTAATAAATATCTGCATATTTAGATCTCTGCTAATACGCGAGTTGTATGAAGGATATCCGCGTGTATACGCGAGTTTACTAAAGGAAAGTAGCATATGGGTTTTAGAGAGTGAGAAAGTAAAAAGTTTTGAATATGCATTAAATACTGATTCACCCCCCTCTCAGTATTTTTCCCAACAATTGGTATCAGAGCAGGTTCTTCTGCAGAAGCTTGATCGCTTGAAGGAGATCCGTCGCAATGGGAAGTCATGAAGGAGTAATGTCTATAAAGCCACCTCTATTCAATGGAAGCAATCTGATATTCTGGAAGGTACGAACAAAAGCATATCTGCAAAGTCTTGGTGCAGATGTATGGACAATCGTGGAAGAAGGTTATCAATACCCAGCAAGTATTCCTACTGATGCAGCAGAAAGGAAGAAGTATGAAATCAATGCCAAAGCAGTGAATGTCTTATTAGGAAGCATGTATGAATCAGAATTTGCTAAAGTGATGCAGCTACATTCAGCAAAAGAAATATGGGACAAAATCATTCTGAGCTATGAAGGAGACACAAAGGTAAAAAGTGCAAAACTCCAAACTCTTAGAATTGAATATGAAAATTTGAAGATGCATAGTGATGAGAGTGTTGCCAGTTTCTTTCTTCGTCTGGATGATATTGTAAATCGGATGAGAAATTTGGGTGAAACCATAACTGATACTACTCTGGTGGAAAAGGTCTTAAGATCTTTGACTTCAAAATTTGACTCTAAAGTTTCAGCTATTGAAGAAAGGCAAGATCTACAAACTCTTACTATTGTTCAATTACATGGTACTCTGACTGCTTTTGAAATGAGACAAGGAGGTCCTTCTCAAATAAGAGAAGTTGCTTTTAAGGCATCTACAAAAGGAAAGGAAAAAGAAGTTGTCAAAGAATCCAGCTATATATCCGATGAAGAAGAAGCAAATTTCGTGAGAAAGCTCCAACTAGGTACTGGAAGATTCAAAGGTAAGCTTCCCTTCAAATGTTTTGAGTGTGGAAAAGTTGGTCACTATGCTGCTAAATGTCCTTATAAAGAAAAACATGGTAAAGGAAAACAATTTGAAAAGAGGAAGAGCTATTATGCAAATGAAGATGATGATGAAGTGTCCAGTGAAGATGAAGAAGATTCTGACCAAGCTCTACAAGTGCTCATGGCAAAGAAGCAAAAGAAGAAGGTTACTCGAGGAAAGGAGATACCTCAGAAATCATGTATAGAAAAAATTGAAGAAGATGAAACAGATTATGACGAAGCTCTACAAGTGCTCATGGAAAAGAGGAAAAAGAAGAAGGCTACTGGAAGCAAGGAGATATCTCATAAAATTGAAGAAGATGAATCTGATAGTGATTTGGGCCCTTGTAATCTTCTTTGTGTAAGAAATGGTGTAGAAAGTGAAAGTAAAATTGTGGATCTAGAACAAGCTATCAAGATCAAAGTTGAAGAACAACAAAAGGAAATTGATAAGAAAGATTCTATCTACAAAGAGATGATCTCTCAAATGAAAGATCAAATAGAAATGCTGAATGGACAGGTGGACAAGTATCAAAGGTTTCATACGTATGCATCCAATCGAATTAAAGAACTAGAAGCAGAAATCAACGATCTAAATGCAGATCTCGAAAAATCAAGCAAGAAGAATGAAGGACTTGAAGCTGCAATCATCTCTCTGCAAGCAGATCTTGAAACATCAAGTAAGAAGAATGAGGAACCTCTACAACCATTTGAAAAGGAAGGCCTTGAAGCAAAAATCATCTCTCTCAAAGAAGATCTGGAAAAATCAAATAAGAAGAATGAAGAGTTGCAACAAACATGTGAAGAAAACGAAAATTGGTTGAAAGAAGAGATTCTAAATCTAAAGGATCAAGTAGAAGATGGAAGAAGGAAAGAAGAAAGCATGACAAAGCAATGTCAAGCCTTGGAGGTTGAGGTAAACATTCTCAAAGGTAAATTAGAAGAAAAAGTTAAACTTTTGAGGTTTCAAGATAGTACTAATATCTTGGACAATATTCTGAGTAATCAAAGGTCTCCTGCTATCAAACTTGGTCTTGGTTTCCATGAAACTGTTAAAGGAGAATCTAGCTCACAAGGAAGTGCTAAAAATTTAGAGGATGTCAATGCAAAACCTGAAGTGTTGAAAGAGACAAAAGGTCAACCAACAATGATGAAATCTCAAAGGAAATCATTCACTAATGTTGAATGCTTTAAATTTCATAACTATGGGCATGTTTCAGCAAATTGCAGGAGCAGGTCATTTCAGCCTCAAACAAACAGATCCTATTCTGGTTTCTTCAAGGGATATTGTTTTTCGTGTAACAAGTATGGACATAAAGCAGCTGATTGCAAAAGAAGGAAGATTAGAAATACTCATTATAATTCTTATGCTTATTACTCTGGACAGATGAGATGTTATTCTTGTAACAAGTATGGACATGTAGAAAAAGAATGCAGGTTGAACAGATATGAGAAATTGGATAACTTCCAACACACAAATAGAAATTTTAAACAAATCTGGAAAAAGATGGAGGACCGATCAAAAACGGAATCTGATATGAAGAAGACAGGTACAGGAAGTACAATTTCAGGGGGAGATGAAGGAATGTGAAAAATTTCTATGCTTCACTTTCCATACGTGGGTTCTATTAACAAAAGTCGCGTATACACGCGAGTTACACCAGACACAGTCGCGTATGCATTGATGATAAGAGAATTTATATGATAGCTGAAGATCTGGAGAAGAGGTTCAGGGGGAGCATCAGTTTGACTGTTAATAACTGTATTATTGACTCAATTTCAGCTTAGTTTCTCAGTTCTAAATAATGATGATATGATACATGGTTTCTTATGTTGAAGATTGTGGATGAGTCTTGTTTGCTTTTTGATGAAGAGTATTCATTGTTGAGATGAAAGTCTTATAATTCGGAGATAAGGGTAGTTCATGCAGAGATTGTTGCTGATGACTTGCTGATGAACGTATTCAGGTTGTACAAGTTAAGAAGGAGCACTGGTTCAGGGGGAGCAGCAGGTTGAATACTAATGATTGCATTGTTGGCAATATGACTGCTTATTCTTTGGTTTTTGTGATACTCATGCTCAAATGATGATGACTTGGTACATGGTTTATTATGATGAGATTTTGAGCCCTGGTTGCTGATAAGTATCTTATTGTGCTCACACATGGATGAGTTGGATGTCGTTTGATTCAGAAATAAGAATAGATCATGCAGGGTTTTGTTACTATGGTTGAGATATTTTGCCTACATATGTTACTTCATCTTGATGATATTGGACCACATGGATGATTGCTTGACACATATTTGAAGATGTTGTTCTGGTATGATAATCTCTCTTGGAAAGATAGTATAGATGCTGCAAAGAATCTGAAGGCTTGGTTACTAATGTGCTTATGCTACAATCGTTGGATGACGTTTGAAGACACAACTACACTGTTCTATCTAATCTGTGGTCTGGGCAAGCACTCAAATATCCCAGAAAGAAGCTGAACATTGTCTTTTGCATCACAAAGGATCATATCTGGTCAAAATATAGAAGATAGTATTGGATACGCGGGTTTTTGAAACACAGTCGTGTATATACGCGAGTTCCTGCACAAAAAACCGCGTATGTCTGATTGCTGACAATTTTATGTGTGGAGTCAGCTCTCTTCAGCACAGTTGCAGTGCTGTTTGGTATCTCTGATACTGTTTGGTCTCTGATGGTGTTCCAGTTCACATAATTCTATTTCTAATGATTTGATGAAGATATTTTGATGATTTGATGATTTTTGGGTGAAAATGTTCAGGATGCGCAAACTAAGGGGGAGCCTTAGTCATATGAAAAGGATGCATGGATGCACAAATTCAGGGGGAGCATTAGCTTTGCTGAGTATAATGCATTGTTGGCATTACGTTGGTTTTGAAATATGTTCTCTTTCTTGAGGACTTTCTGGTGTTGGTCATAAATGGTCATATTTGTAATTTGATGAAAAGGTCTTGTTGAGACCCATGATGTAAAATTGTAATATTCAGTCATGTAATGACTTGTCAAAATTGTAAACCCACTTGGTTGGGTAGCTGAGTCAAATTTTGTAAACCCACTTGGTTGGGTAGCTAAGTTGAAATGTGTAAACCCACTTGGTTAGGTAGTTGAGTCTCATATGTAAATCCAATTGGTTGGATATTTGATGTAAGTGTGAGTAATTGGTGATAGGAAATTCATAGAGTCATGTATTTCATTGGAAAATATGTTTGAATATTCTGCATGAACTCAGGGGGAGCTTGGTCACTTCAGTACATATCAGATCTGCAGGACGCTTCTTCCACATGCGGAGAAAAGGGGGAGAGTATGTTGGTTTTGATCCGCCCTTTGCCCTTGATGTCAAAGGGGGAGAGTGACATGGTGTTTGAATGAAGAGAAAGAATGGTGTCAAAAATGGAGAGAGTGACATGGTGTCATTGTATTCTTAATGTACCTATTTGTTGTGGTAACCAAACACCATCGTGGTTGCCATCAAGTCCAAAGGGGGAGATTGTTGGCAATATGATGCAGAGTGTTGTCCTTGATGGCAACCCATTGAATGAAGATGAAGACATGATAATGTTGACATGTGTTGTCCTTGATGACAATCCACCTGATGTAGTTATTCTTGATCTGATGGACTTAATAAATGATGTTTGATGCTGAGTGTTGTCCTTGAATGGCAGCACACTCGATGAAGATGATGGCAACTTACTTGATGCAGTTGTGCTCGATAGAATATGGTTTGATGAACTTAATCTGATGTATCTACAGTGAGTACAGAAGACAATGAAGAAAGGAATTCAGCTTGTGCAAGATCTATGGTGAAAAGAGTATGTCTCAAGGCATACGCGGATATGTCTAAGGGAAGTCGCGTATGTACGCGGGAAAGAACGTGTCAAGTCGTGTATGGGAAAAAGCACTCTTAAAATTCAAAACCAGGGGTAACCACCATGGTATTGACCCATTGTATTGGGTAATGATTCGTCTAAATGACCCCGTCCAGGAATACCATCGGAAGTAATGTGGTTTTGGCTCATGGTATTGAAATTGGGTAAACCTATATAAGAAGAAGAATTTCATTGTGCAAAGCATGAGAGTGGGTGAAAGATGTCTGAGCTTGAATGAATACTTCTCTCTAGAGTATATCTGAATGGAAAGGGTTACAGTTGAATGAAAGATCTGAATGTATGATGCACAGATGAAGGAGTGATGAAGAAGGGGATCTAGATCTGTATTGTACTTGTATTTTCTAGATCTGTTCATGGAAGGCTTAGATCTGAGATGAGGTGAACATCTGTCAGAGGCAAGAAAGGTAAATCTGAACTGAATATCTGATCTGAAGAAGTATGCTGCTCTACAATAGTTGAAGATCTATACGCTAGTTCGTCGCAGAGGAAGCGCGTATATACGCGGCTTCGCTGAAGAGAAAGCGCGTATGTGCAATAAAATTGGCTTTGTAATTTGTACTGAAGTATACGCGGGTTTATGTGAACGAAAGCGCATATATACGCGACATCAGTGAAAGGAAAGCGCGTATGCAAACTAGGGTTTGCTGATGCAAGGGGTATGAAATGTATGATCTGTTCTACTATGTTTCTACTATCTGATCTGTGTTGTCTGAATTGATAAGTATCTATTGATGATGTGTGTTTGAGCTTAAAAATATGGAAAGGGTCCAGTCTGAAAATATGATGAAACGTGGCCTGCAAGTGGTTTCCTAGTGGAAGCTTTGGATCCAGTGTGAAAATTGATGAAACGTGGTCCATAGAGGTGCTGAGGGTTGTAGCCTTCAGTCAGGGGGTTGTAGCTCCCTTCCAGGTGAGGCTGGTAAACGAGATCGGGGGGTTGTAGCTCCCTTCCAGGAGAGGCTGGTAAACGAGTCAGGGGGTCGTAGCTCCCTTCCAGGAGAGGCTGGTAAACGAGCGCAGGTGGGTGCTGCGTGCGGTAGGGTACCAACGCCGGCCCACATATGTTGTAAGATGTTTTCTCTATAATAAAATATTGAAGGCTGAGCAACTGCAGCGGTGGTTTTCTCCAGACTTGGGTTTCCACCTAAAAATCCTGGTGTTCATGTGTGATGCTTTGTGTGATGGTTTATTCTGTTGTTACTACACATGTTTACTGTTAACATAACATCAGATGAATGAATAGTGCAAAGAACTAAGTTAATAAATCTCTGCATATTTAGATCTCTGCTAATACGCGAGTTGTATGAAGGATATCCGCGTGTATACGCGAGTTTACTAAAGGAAAGTAGCGTATGGGTTTTAGAGAGTGAAAAAGTAAAAAATTTTGAATATGCAGTAAATACTGATTCACCCCCCCCTCTCAGTATTTTTCCCAACAATTGGTATCAGAGCAGGTCCTTCTGCAGAAGCTTGATCGCTTGAAGGAGATCTGTCGCAATGGGAAGTCAAGAAGGAGTAATGTCTATAAAGCCACCTCTATTCAATGGAAGCAATCTGATATTCTGGAAGGTACAAACAAAAGCATATCTGCAAAGTCTTGGTGCAGATGTATGGGCAATCGTGGAAGAAGGCTATCAATATCCGACAAGTATTCCTACTGATGCAGCTGAAAGGAAGAAGTATGAAATCAATGCCAAAGCAGTGAATGTCTTATTAGGAAGCACGTCTGAATCAGAATTTGCTAAAGTGATGCAGCTACATTCAGCAAAAGAAATATGGGACAAAATCATTCTGAGCTATGAAGGAGACACAAAGGTAAAAAGTGCAAAACTTCAAACTCTTAGAATTGAATATGAAAATTTGAAGATGCATAGTGATGAGAGTGTTGCCAGTTTCTTTCTTCGTCTGGATGATATTGTAAATCGAATGAGAAATTTGGGTGAAACCATAACTGATACTACTCTGGTGGAAAAGTCTTAAGATCCTTGACTTCAAAATTTGACTCTAAAGTTTCAGCTATTGAAGAAAGGCAAGATCTGCAAACTCTTACTATTGTTCAATTACATGGTATTCTGACTGCTTTTGAAATGAGACAAGGAGGTCCTTCTCAAATCAAAGAAGTTTCTTTTAAGGTATCTGCAAGAGGAAAAGAAAAGGAAGTTGTCAAAGAATCCAGCTATATATTCGATGAAGAAGAAGCGAATTTCGTGAGAAAACTCCAACTAGGAACTAGAAGATTCAAAGGTAAGCTTCCCTTCAAATGTTTTGAGTGTGGAAAAATTGGTCACTATGCTGCTAAATGTCCTTATAAAGAAAAACATGGTAAAGGAAAACAATTTGAAAAGAGGAAGAGTTATTATGCAAATGAAGATGATGATGAAGTGTCCAGTGAAGATGAAGAAGATTCTGACCAAGCTCTACAAGTTCTCATGGCAAAGAAGAAAAAGAAGAAGGTTACTCGAGGAAAGGAGATACCTCAGAAATCATGTATAGCAAAAATTGAAGAAGATGAACTAGATTCTGACGAAGCTCTACAAGTGCTCATGGCAAAGAGGAAAAAGAAGAAGGCTACTCGAAGCAAGGAGATGTCTCAGAAAATTGAAGAAGATGAATCTGATAGTGATTTGGGCCCTTGTAATCTTCTTTGTGCAAGCAATGGTGTAGAAAGTGAAAGTAAAGTTGTGGATCTAGAACAAGCTATCAAGATCAAAGTTGAAGAACAACAAAATGAAATTGATAAGAAAGATTCTATCTACAAAGAGATGATCTCTCAAATGAAAGATCAAATAGAAATGTTGAATGGACAGGTGGACAAGTATCAAAGGTTTCATACTTATGCATCCAATCGAATTAAAGAACTAGAAGTAGAAATCAATGATCTAAATGCAGATCTCGAAAAATCAAGCAAGAAGAATGAAGGACTTGAAGATGCAATCATCTTTCTACAAACAGATCTTGAAGCATCAAATAAGAAGAATGAAGAACCTCTGTCATTTGAAAAGGAAGGCCTTGAAGCAGAAATCATCTCTCTCGAAGAAGATCTGGAAAAATCAAATAAGAAGAATGAAGAGCTGCAACAAACATGTGAAGAAAACGAAAATTGGTTGAAAGAAGAGATTCTAAATCTGAAGGATCAATTAGAAGATGGAAGAAGGAAAGAAGAAAGCATGACAAAACAATGTCAAGCCTTGGAGGTTGAGGTAAACATTCTCAAAGGTAAATTAGAAGAAAAGGTTAAAATTTTGAGGTTTCAAGATAGTACTAATATCTTGGACAATATTCTGAGTAATCAAAGGTCTCCTTCTATCAAACTTGGTCTTGGTTTTCATGAAACTGTTAAAGGAGAATCTAGCTCACAAGGAAGTGCTAAAAATTCAGAGGATGTCAATGCAAAACCTGAAGTGTTGAAAGAGACAAAAGGTCAACCAACAATGATGAAATCTCAAAGGAAATCAGTCACTAATGTTGAATGCTTTAAATGTCATAACTATGGGCATGTTGCAGCAAATTGCAGGAGCAGGTCATTTCAGCCTCAAACTAATAGATCCTATTCTGGTTTCTTCAAGGGATATTGTTTTTCATGTAACAAGTATGGACATAAAGCAGCTGATTGCAAAATAAGGAAGATTAGAAATACTCATTATAATTCTTATGCTTATTACTCTGGACAGATGAGATGTTATTCTTGTAACAAGTATGGACATGTAGAAAAAGAATGCAGGTTGAACAGATATGAGAAATTGGATAACTTCCAGCACACAAATAGAAAGTTCAAACAAATCTGGAAAAAGATGGAGGACCGATCAGAAACGACATCTGATATGAAGAAGACAGGTACAGGAAGTACAAGTTCAGGGGGAGATGAAGGAATGTGAAAAAATTCTATGCTTCACTTTCCATACGCGGGTTCAAAGAACAAAAGTCGCGTATACACGCGAGTTACAATAGACACAGTCGCGTATGCATTAATGATAAGAGAATTTATATGATAGCTGAAGATCTGGATCAGAGGTTCAGGGGGAGCATCAGTCTGACTGTTAATAACTGTATTATTGACTCTGTATCAGCTTAGTTTCTTAGTTCTAAATAATGATGATATGATACTTGGTTTCTTATGTTGAAGATTGTGGATGAGTCTTGTTTGCTTTTTGATGAAGAGTATTCATTGTTGAGATGAAAGTCTTATAATTCGGAGATAAGGGCAGTTCATGCAGAGATTGTTGCTGATGACTTATTGATGAACGTATTCAGGTTGCACAAGTTAAGAAGGAGTATTGATTCGAAGCGGCGGGTTGAATACTAATGATTGCATTGTTGGCAATATGACTGCTTATTCTTTGGTTTTTGTGATACTCATGCTCAAATGATGTTGACTTGGTACATGGTTTATTATGATGAGATTTTTGAGCCCTGGTTGCTGATAAGTATCTTTTTGCTTACACATGGATGAGTTGGAAGTCGTTTGATTCAGAAACAAATCATGCAGAGTTTTTTACTATGGTTGAGATCTTTTGCCTACATTGGTTACTTCATAGGTGATATTGGACCACATGGATGATTGCTTGACACATATTTGAAGATGTTGTTCTGGTATGATAATCTCTCTTGGAAAGATAGTATAGATGCTGCAAAGAATCTGAAGGCTTGGTTACTAATGTGCTTATGCTACAATCGTTGGATGATGTTTGAAGACACAACTACATTGTTCTGTCTAATCTGTAGTCTGGGGAAGCACTCAAATATCCCAGAAAGAAGCTGAACATTGTCTTTTGCATCACAAAGGATCAGATCTGGTCAAAATATAGAAGATAGTATTGGATACGCGGGTTTCTGAAACACAGTCACGTATATACGCGAGTTCCTGCACAAAAAAACGCCTATGTCTGATTGCTGACAATTTTATGTGTGGAGTCAGCTCTCTTCAGCACAGTTGCAGTGCTGTTTGGTATCTCTGATACTGTTTGGTCTCTGATGGTGTTCCAGTTCACATAATTCTATTTCTAATGATTTGATGAAGATGTTTTGATGATTTGATGATTTGTTGGTGAAAATGTTCAGGATGCGCAAACTAAGGGGGAGCCTTAGTCATATGAAAAGGATGCATGGATGCACAAATTCAGGGGGAGAATTAGCTTTGCTGAGTATAATGCATTGTTGGCATTATGTTGGTTCTGAAATATGTTCTCTTTCTTGAGGACTTTCTGGTGTTGGTCATAAATGGTCATATTTGTAATTTGATGAAAAGGTCTTGTTGAGACCCATGATGTAAAATTGTAATATTCAGTCATGTAAGGACTTGTCAAAATTGTAAACCCACTTGGTTGGGTAGCTGAGTCAAATTTTGTAAACCCACTTGGTTGGGTAGCTAAGTTGAAATGTGTAAACCCACTTGGTTAGGTACTTGAGTCTCATATGTAAATCCACTTGGTTGGATATTTGATGTAAGTGTGAGTCATTGGTGATAGGAAATTCATAGAGTCATGTATTTCATTGGAAAATATGTTTGAAGATGCTACATGAACTCAGGGGGATCTTGGTCACTTCAGTACATATCAGATCTGCAGGACGCTTCTTCCACATGCGGAGAAAAGGGGGAGAGTATGTTGGTTTTGATCCGCCCTTTGCCCTTGATGTCAAAGGGGGAGAGTGACATGGTGTTTGAATGAAGAGAAAGAATGGTGTCAAAGAATGGGGAGAGTGACATGGTGTCATTGTATTCTTAATGTACCTATCTGTTGTGGTAACCAAACACCATCGTGGTTGCCATCAAGTCCAAAGGGGGAGATTGTTGGCAATGTGATGCAGAGTGTTGTCCTTGATGGCAACCCATTGAATGAAGATGAAGACATGATAATGTTGACATGTGTTGTCCTTGATGACAATCCACCTGATGTAGTTATTCTTGATCTGATGGACTTGATAAATGATGTTTGATGCTGAGTGTTGTCCTTGAATGGCAGCACACTCGATGAAGATGATGGAAACTTACTTGATGCAGTTGTGCTTGATAGAATATGGTTTGATGAACTGAATCTGATGTATCTACAGTGAGTACAGAAGACAATGAAGAAAGGAATTCAACTTGCGCAAGATCTATGATGAAAAGAGTATGTCTCAAGGCATACGCGGATATGTCTAAGGGAAGTCGCGTATGTACGCGGGAAAGAACGTGTCAAGTCGTGTATGGGAAAAAGCGCTCTTAAAATGCAAAACCAGGGGTAACCACCATGGTATTGACCCATTGTATTGGGTAATGATTCGTCTAAATGACCCCGTCCAGGAATACCATCGGAAGTAATGTGGTTTGGCTCATGGTATTGAAATTGGGTAAACCTATATGGAGAAGAATTTCATTGTCTGAAAGCATGAGGTAGGTGCAAGATCTCTGAGCGAATGAATACTTCTCTACGGGTATATCTGAATGGAAAGATTCTGATTGAATGAAAGATACGAATGTGTGATGCAGATGGAGTGATGAAGAAGGGATACGATAATCTGTGTGTACTTGTATTCCTTAGATCTGTTCATAGAAAGCTTAGTCTGAGATAGAGCGAACATACGCTCGAGAGCAAATTGGTAAATCTGAATTGAATATCTGATCTGAAGAAGTATGCTGCTCTAGAATAGTTGAAGATCTATACGCTAGTTCGCCGTAGAGGAAGCGTGTATATACGCGGCTTCGCTGAAGAGAAAGCGCGTATGCGCAATAAAATTGGCTTTGTAATTTGTACTGAAGTATACGCGGGTTTATGTGAACGAAAGTGCGTATATACGCGACATCAGTGAAAGAAAAGCGAGTATGCAAACTAGGGTTTGCTGATGCAAGGGGTATGAAATGTCTGATCCGTTCTACTATGTTTCTGCTATCTAATCTGTGTTTTCTGAATTGATAAGTATCTATTGATGATGTGTGTTTGAGCTTAAAAATATGGAAAGGGTCCAGTCTGAAAATATGATGAAACGTGGCCTGCAAGTGGTTTCCTAGTGGAAGCTTTGGATCCAGTGTGAAAATTGATGAAACGTGGTCCATAGAGGTGCTGAGGGTTGTAGCCTTCAGTCAGGGGGTGAGTTGTAGCTCCTTCAGTGTTGGATCGCAAGGAAACGAGGGGAATTCGTATGGCTCCCTTCAGTGATGGCAAACGGTCGGTGTTGACTCCTTCCGGAGAAATTTCAGACGCAATGGCAATTGAGTGCCTTCGTCTTTGGTAGAGATGCAACGCCCGGCCACATATGTTGTAAATGTTTTCTCTATAATAAATATTGAAGGTTGAGCAACTGCAGCGGTGGTTTTCTCCCGACTTGGGTTTCCACCTAAAAATCCTAGTGTTCATGTGTGATGCTTTGTGTGATGGTTTATTCTGTTGTTAATACACATGTTTACTACTAACTTAACAACAGATGAATGAATATTGCAAAGAACTAAGTTAATACATATCTGCATATTTAGATCTCTGCTAATACGCGAGTTTTATGAAGGATATCCGCGTGTATACGCGAGTTTACTAAAGGAAAGTAGCGTATGGGTTTTAGAGCGTGAAAAAGTAAAAAATTTTGAATATGCAGTAAATACTGATTCACCCCCCCCTCTCAGTATTTTTCCCAACAATTGGTATCATAGCAGGTTCTTCTGCAAAAGCTTGATCGCTTGAAGGAGATCCGTCGCAATGGGAAGTCATGAAGGAGTAATGTCTATAAAGCCACCTCTATTCAATGGAGGCAATCTGATATTCTGGAAGGTACGAACAAAATCATATCTGCAAAGTCTTGGTGCAAATATATGGGCAATCGTGGAAGAAGGTTATCAATACCCGGCAAGTATTCCTACTGATGCAGCAGAAAGGAAGAAGTATGAAATCAATACCAAAGCAGTGAATGTCTTATTAGGAAGCATGTCTGAATCAGAATTTGCTAAAGTGATGCAGCTACATTCAGCAAAAGAAATATGGGACAAAATCATTCTAAGCAATGAAGGAGATACAAAGGTAAAAAGTGAAAAACTCCAAACTCTTAGAATTGAATATGAAAATTTGAAGATGCATTGTGATGAAAGTGTTGCCAGTTTCTTTCTTCGTCTAGATGATATTGTAAATCGGATGAGAAATTTGGGTGAAACCATAACCGATACTACTCTGGTGGAAAAAGTCTTAAGATCTTTGACTTCAAAATTTGACTCTAAAGTTTCAACTATTGAAGAAAGGCAAGATCTACAAACTCTTACTGTTGTTCAATTACATGGTATCCTGACTGCTTTTGAAATGAGAAAAGGAGGTCCTTCTCAAATCAAAGAAGTTGTTTTTAAGGTATCTGCAAGAGGAAAAGAAGAGGAAGTTGTCAAAGAATCCAGCTATATATCCGAAGAAGAAGAAGCGAATTTTGTGAGAAAGCTCCAACTAGGTACTGGAAGATTCAAAGGTAAGCTTCCCTTCAAATGTTTTGAGTGTGGAAAAGTTGGTCACTATGCTGCTAAATGTCCTTATAAAGAAAAACATGGTAAGGGAAAACAATTTGAAAAGAGGAAGAGTTATTATGCAAATGAAGATGATGATGAAGTGTCCAGTGAAGATGAAGAAGATTCTGACCAAGCTCTACAAGTGCTCATGGCAAAGAAGCAAAAGAAGAAGGTTACTCGAGGAAAGGAGATACCTCAGAAATCATGTATAGCAAAAATTAAAGAAGATGAAACAGATTCTGACGAAGCTCTACAAGTGCTCATGGCAAAGAGGAAAAAGAAGAAGGCTACTCGAAGCAAGGAGATATCTCAGAAAATTGAAGAAGATGAATCTGATAGTGATTTGGGCCCTTTTAATCTTCTGTGTGCAAGCAATGGTGTAGAAGGTGAAAGTAAAGTTGTGGATCTAGAACAAGCTATCAAGATTGAAGTTGAAGAACAACAAAAGGAAATTGATAAGAAAGATTCTATCTACAAAGAGATGATCTCTCAAATGAAAGATCAAATAGAAATGCTGAATGGACAGGTGGACAAGTATCAAAGGTTTCATACTTATGCATCCAATCGAATTAAAGAACTAGAAGCAGAAATCAACGATCTAAATGCAGATCTTGAAAAATCAAGCAAGAAGAATGAAGGACTTGAAGCTGCAATCATCTTTCTACAAACATATCTTGAAGCATCAAATAAGAAGAATGAAGAACCTCTGTCATTTGAAAAGGAAGGCCTTGAAGCAGAAATCATCTCTCTCAAAGAAGATCTGGAAAAATCAAATAAGAAGAATGAAGATCTGCAACAAACATGTGAAGAAAACGAAAATTGGTTGAAAGAAGAGATTCTAAATCTAAAGGATCAAGTAGAAGATGGAAGAAGGAAAGAAGAAAGCATGACAAAGCAATGTCAAGCCTTGGAGGTTGAGGTAAACATTCTTAAAGGTAAATTAAAAGAAAAAGTTAAACTTTTGAGGTTTCAAGATAGTACTAATATCTTGGACAATATTATGAGTAATCAAAGGTCTCTTGCTATCAAACTTGGTCTTGGTTTCCATGAAACTATTAAAGGAGAATCTAGCTCACAAGGAAGTGCTAAAAATTCAGAGGATGTCAATGCAAAACCTGAAGTGTTGAAAGAGACAAAAGGTCAACCAACAATGATGAAATCTCCAAGGAAATCAGTCACTAATGTTGAATGCTTTAAATGTCATAACTATGGGCATGTTGCAGCAAATTGCAGGAGCAGGTCATTTCAGCCTCAAACAAACAGATCCTATTCTGGTTTCTTCAAGGGATATTGTTTTTCGTGTAACAAGTATGGACATAAAGCAACTGATTGCAAAAGAAGGAAGATTAGAAATACTCATTATAATTCTTATGCTTATTACTCTGGACAGATGAGATGTTATTCTTGTAACAAGTATGGACATGTAGAAAAAGAATGCAGGTTGAAAAGATATGAGAAATTGGATAACTTCCAGCACACAAATAGAAAGTTCAAACAAATCTGGAAAAAGATGGAGGACCGATCAAAAATAGCATCTGATATGAAGAAGACAGGTACAGGAAGTACAATTTCAGGGGGAGATGAAGGAATGTGAAAAATTTCTATGCTTCACTTTCCATACGCGGGTTCTATTAACAAAAGTCACGTATACACGCGAGTTACACCAGACATAGTCGCGTATGCATTGATGATAAGAGAATTTATATGATAGCTGAAGATCTAGAGAAGAGGTTCAGGGGGAGCATCAGTCTGACTGTTAATAACTGTATTATTGACTCAATTTCAGCTTAGTTTCTCAGTTCTAAATAATGATGATATGATACATGGTTTCTTATGTTGAAGATTGTGGATGAGTCCTGTTTGATTTTTATGAAGAGTATTCATTGTTGAGATGAAAGTCTTATAATTCGGATATAAGGGAAGCCCATGCATGCAGAGATTGTTGCGATGACTTGTTCTGATGAACGTATTCGGGTTGCACAAGTTAGAAGAACCAAGTTGAGAGGAAGCAGC
Source organism: Pinus albicaulis (assembly GCA_034641835.2). Lineage (NCBI taxonomy): Eukaryota > Viridiplantae > Streptophyta > Pinopsida > Pinales > Pinaceae > Pinus > Pinus albicaulis. The sequence goes on along the minus strand of CM076582.1, from coordinate 154,123,390 downwards.
GAGTTGAATACTAATGATTGCATTGTTGACAATATGACTGCTTATTCTTTGGTTTTTGTGATACTCATGCTCAAATGATGATGACTTGGTACATGGTTTATTATGATGAGATTTTGAGCCTTGGTTGCTGATAAGTATATTATTGTGCTCACACATGGATGAGTTGGATGTCGTTTGATTCAGAAATAAGAATAGATCAGGCAGGGTTTTGTTACTATGGTTGAGATATTTTGCCTACATATGTTACTTCATCTTGATGATATTGGACCACATGGATGATTGCTTGACACATATTTGAAGATGTTGTTTTGGTATGATAATCTCTCTTGGAAAGATAGTATAGATGCTGCAAAGAATCTGAAGGCTTGGTTACTAATGTGCTTATGCTACAATCGTTGGATGACGTTTGAAGACACAACTACACTGTTCTATCTAATCTGTAGTCTGAGGAAGCACGCAAATATCCCAGAAAGAAGTTGAAAATTGTATTTTGCATCACAAAGGATCAGATCTGGTCAAAATATAGAAGATTGTATTGGATACGCGAGTTCCTGCACAAAAAACCGCGTATGTCTGATTGCTGACAATTTTATATACGCGAGTTCATGCACATAAAACCGTGTATGTCTGATTGCTGACAAATTTATGGTTGGGGTCAGCTATCTTCAACACAACTGCAGTGCTGTTTGGTATCTCTGATACTGTTTGGTATCTCTGGTGGTGTTCCAGTTCTCATAATTATCTTTCTAATGTTTTGATAAATATGCCTTGATGATTTGTTGGTGAAAGTGTTCAGGATGCACAAACTAAGGGGGAGCCTTAGTCATATGAAAAGGATGCTTGGATGCACAGTTTCAGGGGGAGAATTAGCTTTGCTGAGTATAATGCATTGTTGGCATTATGATGGTTATGAAATATGTTCTTTTTTTTCTTGAAGTCTTTCTGGTGTTGGTCATAAATGGTCATATTTGTAATTTGATGAAAAGGTCTCGTTGAGACCCATGATGTAAAATTGTAATATTCAGTCATGTAAGGACTTGTCAAATTTTGTAAACCCACTTGGTTGGGTAGCTGAGTCAAAGTTGTAAACCCACTTGATTGGGTAGTTGATTCTCTTATGTAAATCCACTTGGATGGATCTTTGATGTAAGTGTGAGTCATTGGTGATAGGAACTTCATAGAGTCATGTACTTCATTGGAAAATATGGTTGAAGATTCAGCATGAACTCAGGGGGAGCTTGGTCACTTCAGTATATATCAGATCTGCAGAACGTTTCTTCTACATGAGGAGAAAAGGGGAGAGTGTGTTGGTTTTGATCCGCCCTTTGCCCTTGATGTCAAAGGGGGAGAGTGACATGGTGTTTGAATGAAGAAAAATAATGGTGTCAAAAATGGAGAGAGTGACATGGTGTCATTGTATTCTTAATGTACCTATATGTTGTGGTAACCAAACACCATCGTGGTTGCCATCAATTCCAAAGGGGGAGATTGTTGGCAATATGATGTAGAGTGTTTTCCTTGATGGCAACCCACCGGTAAGTTATTCTTGACGTGATGGACTTGGTAAATGATGTTTGTTAGCAATATGATGATGAATGTTGTCCTTGAAAGGCAACTCTCTTGATGAAGATAATGGCAACTTACTGGATGAAGTTGTGCTTGATAGAATATGTCTTGATGAACTAAAACTGATGTATCTACAGTGAGTATAGAAGGCAATGAAGAAAGGAATTCAGCATGTGCTAAATATATGGTGAAAAGAGTATGTCTCAAGGAATACGCGGATATGTCTAGGATAAGTCGCGTATGCATGCGGAAAAGAACGTGCCAAGTCACGTATGGGCAAAAGCGCTCAAAAAGTGCAAAACCAGGGGTAACCACCATGGTATTGACCCATTGTATTGGGTAATGATCCACCTAATTGACCCCGTCCAGGAATACCATCGGAAGTAATGTAGTTTTGAGCTCATGGTATTGTTTTGGCTCATGGTATTGAAAAAGGGGCTCATGGTATTGAAAAAGGATAAACCTATATAAAGAGATGAAATTCATTATGCAAATCATGAGTGTGGGAGCAAGATGTCTGAGCTTGAATGAATACTTCTCTGTGAAGTATATCTTTATGGAAAGGGTAAAGGTTTGATGATAGATCTGAATCTATGATGCACTTATGAAGAAATGATGAAGCGTGATTTCTAGATCTGAAATGTACTTGTATTTGCTAGATCTGTTTATGGAGTGATTAGATCTGTGATGAGGCGAACATCTGTCTGAAGTAAAGGGTTGAATCTGAACTGAATGTCTGATCTGAAGAAGTATGCAGCTCTGTAATGATTGAAGATCTATATGCTACTTCGCCGCAGAGGAAGCGCGTATATACGCGGCTTCGCTGAAGAAAAGGCGCGTATGCGCAGTGAAGTTTATGTGCAGATGTATACGCTAGTTTATATGAACGGAAGCGCGTATATACGCGACATCAGAGAAAGGAAAGCGCATATGAAAACTAGGGTTTGCTGAAGTATGGGGTATGAAATGTCTGATCTGATCTGCTCTGTTTTAGCTATCTATTGTTGATGTTTGACTGTGCTTAAATGTATGAAGAGGGTCCAGTCTGAAAATACGATGAAACGTGGTCTGCAAGTTGTGTTCTATTGAAGTTGTTGGATCTAGTGTGAAAATTGATGAAACGTGGTCCATAAAGGTGCTGAGGGTTGTAGCCTTCAGTCAGGGGGTTGTAGCTCCCTTCCAGGTGAGGCTGGTAAACGAGGTCAGGGGGTCGTAGCTCCCTTCCAGGAGAGGCTGGTAAACGAGTCAGGGGGTCGTAGCTCCCTTCCAGGTGAGGCTGGTAAACGAGATCGGGGGGTCGTAGCTCCCTTCCAGGAGAAGGGTTTTGGTGCAAACGAGCGCGGTGGGGTGCTTGTCTTGGTAAATCTTTTGACACATAGGTTGTAAGATGTTTTCTCTATAATAAAATATTGAAGGGCTGGCTTGTTACGGCGGTGGTTTTCTCCCGACTTGGGTTTCCACCTAAAAATCCCTTTGAGGTATTCATGTGTGATGCTTTGTGTGATGGTTTATTCTGTTCTTCTTGCACATGTTTACGTTTATTAAACATCGATGAATGAATGATGGAATGATATAAGTGAAGAATTAATGACATAATTAGATCTCTTAATATCTGTGAGTTTCTACAAGGGTATGCGTGTGTGTATCTACAGCAGTACATGTCGGGGGAAAGTAGACGTATGGGTTTTAGAAGCAAGAAAAATTAAAAGTTTTTAATATGCAGTAAATACTTATTAAACCCCCCCCCCCCCCCCCCCTCTCAGTATTTTTTCCAACACCAACATATAAATAAAAAATTCCTTTTTGGTATACAAAAATTTTACATTTTCTAACATATATCCTTTTTTTTTGTGTTTTGAGAAATATTTCAAAAGTAAATGAAAATGAGCCACAATAGAAGGCATAATACATTCAAACATATGAAAATATAAGAGGAAACACTACCAAAACACATACCACATGAATCCTACTATAATAGCTCCAACTCTATCTATTAGTTCCTGCAAAAAATGACTGAATACACTAGTGTTCAAAGATCAATTACACAACATCCAACCATTGAAATGACAAAGAAAATGAAAGATATAGACCAAAACATTCTTATCCCAGCCTGAGGGGTCGAATCCATGACTTGTGAAGCTAAAACCAAGTATTTCTCCAACTAAACAAAAAGCTAGGGAGGTTATGAATTGTTTCTCCATTTAGAAAACCAACTAGAGAAATCCTCTCCAAGCATTAATGAGAGGTAAATGCACCTATTTAACTCTATTAACATCCATTTTACATTCAATTTTAACCCTTTACCCTTTTACAATTACCCTTTTACATTTTACAAAGTGAAACTGTCAAATGAAAATTACGTAGGATAATTATAAAATAAAACAGTGAATTTCTAGAAGCACAACAAATTTCTTGTAAGGAATTTTTGGGTTCCTTGCCATCATCTAAATTTGAAAAGAAGAGTTGTTCTGAGTAGTTGGTCAAGTGTATATGACTCCGGGATGTTCAAGCAACAAATTTGGCTTCCTTAGCCTGCTAAAATCTCCTTCTCCCAAGATCGCTCCTAGAAGCACAACAAATGTCTGAAAATGAGGCAGATAGGTGATTTTTGACCTCTTTTTTGTCAATTCCTTGAAAACTAATCCTTGAGCTTGAAATCTGAAAAATGGGTTCTCTTCATATAAAATTAGCTTTCCAAAAACATAATTTTTTTCCTTTTTGGAGGCCTATAGCAAAATTACAACAAATTTTGTTGTGTTTCTGGGTAGAGACAAAAACTGCACCAGTCTGCACCAAAACACAAAATTATTTAGGTTTTTTGGAAAAATAGGCCTCAAATATGGAGCCATATCTCTCTAACCATGAAATATTTTGAAAACATGAGAGAGGTTTGTGTTCTTTGGCATGTTGGGAACAAAACAAACCTCCATTTTCCCAAGATTCTTCTCTGATTGTCCATAATCTTCTCTGCAAAAAGGTCACTTAAACAAGACATTGCCTAGTTAGAAAAATAGCCTGTGAAGATGTGAATGGATCTCTCATTATGTAATAACTGTGTAAAATATGAAGTAGGTTATTTTATTTTGATATCTTATGAACAAAAAAACACCTCCATTTTCCAAACATTTATCTTTTCCACAATATGTCCTGAAAAAAGATGGCTAAACAGGAAATTTCTGGAAAATGTGCTTTTAAGGATTTTTTCAAATTTCCCAAATTTTCTCCAAATTTCCTCAAAATTTCTCCAGAGATGCCAAGCAAGGTGTGTTATGCTATCATGTATCTATCAAAAAGTATCTCCAACTCACCCTTCTCCTAATTACAAATTAGGGTTTCCTTTGTACTATGATTTCAAGTAAGGTTTGAAGTATTCATCATTAAGATTCATACCCTTGAACCAATCTTCTCCATGATTTGGTATTATGGCAGCTATGGTGATGGCTTCTAGTGTGAAATTAAACTCTATCCCTGCTATAACAACCCTTTCCTTTTTCAAAGCAATGGAAAATAACCTTGTGAGTTGTTCATTATATCCCACCTCTTGTATTTCTTGGCGAAACTATACACAGTTGACATCTTCAAAAAATTTGAGTGTAAAAGGAGATGAGGTGATTTGATGGTACTTAGAGGGCTCAAACCTCAATATATTTCCTAATTTATACATTTTCCTCTCACAGGGGAGGTATCAGTGTCCATGACAACAAGAAAACCCTAATGAAGAAGAGAAAAAACAAAGTATTTTTGCTAGGTCTATGAAGGAGATGGTAATATAAGTTTACGATTGCCTAAATTTTTGATGAAATTTAGGGGGAGAGGGAATGAATTTATGAAATAGGGATAAGTTATATTTTTTAATTTGTGTGAGGGGAAGGGGATGAAAAGGCCAAAACACAGGCCTAGGGTAAAAACAGGGTAGAAATTAGGGTTTGAGTGGAGTTTTTGGGAAAAAGAGGAATTGAGCGAGGGGAATATGTGTAAATGATTCAAATGAAGTGAATTAAGGTGTAAAAAGTGAGTTTCATGGTTTTAAAACTGAAAAAATGACCATGAACACTATTTCTTTAAATTAACGTTAGAAACCCTAGCTGAAAGAGTGAAGTTTTTTATGCTTTGAAAATTGATGAAGAAAGGGATGATTCTCTTTTCTTACTTGATTAAAACTTCTAGATGATGTTTAAAAACTTGAAAATCCCGTACTTTCTCAAAATTTTCCTTTAAAAATCCATGCCCCACCTCCTCGCTCAAATGCGCAGTGAAGTTAGCAGAAGCATAGAAAAAAGTGCAGCGAGGTGTCTGGAAGCACAAAAAAAAGATTGCAGACCAATTTTGGAGGCCTTCTTGGACTCCAAATTGATCTCATGATATCTCATTGGAAATATCTCTTTGTCTGCTACAAAATGGACCCCTCAAGCACTGAAAATTATCAAGTATAGCCCCTCAAAAAACAATTCGCCCAAGACTAGTCAAAAAGCGTAGCATGTCCTTGAGAAAAGCGCAGTGTGAAGTTTCAGGTCACTTTTTAAGGCCTTATTGAACTCCAAATTGAGCTCATGATAGCTCATTGGAAATCTCTTTCTGTCTAGTTATCATTTGAATCAACAAGCAGGTCATATGGATACTCTATGACAAACAAACAAACAAAAAACATTTTTTCCAATAGTACTCCAGAAGTATAGAAACTCTCTTGTAGCAACTATATTTTGGGAATTTATTTGGAACATTGAATCTTTTTGAAACCTTGAACTACAAATTTTAAGAATATGAATTAATTATTACATATAGAAACATAAAATTACATTTTTTCTTTGAAATCAAATTTAGTAATGAAATTACTTTATTGTCACTCCTCCACTAGCTGGAATTTATGCATGGAATGATGATTTGATGACCTTGGAACCCTAAAGACTTAATGGAGACTCTAGACTGAATGAAACCATGATAAATATGATTGTAATGATGATGACAACTTATGAATGATGGTACACTCAGCTGAGAGGTGAAATGAACCAACAATTAGTAAAAATTTGGAAGGAGTAAAAACATACTTGGATCTACATCCAGTGACCAAAGTTTTGCATGATGACCTAATGGAATGAATTTTTTTTCAACTATGGGATCCTAACAATACATGATAAGATTCCATTTGATCACTGGTGGCAAGATGAAAAAACTGACACTAACATTGGCTCCAGCTGGGATGGCAACTCCTTGGAGGTGTCAAGAACATCGTATACCAAGTAGCCTTACCATTGGGCATGGAGTCAAAAGTTAAAAAACAAACCGAATACTGAAAAATTTACTCGATAAACTAACTCAAAACTGGATTGCCTGAAATAAAAAATTACAAAACTTATTGATGGCAGCATCACCGAGACTTGAGGGCTTCAAATCCTGATGAAAACCACCTTCCTATTGAAGACATATGTACAATCATGTGAAGTGATCCTTCCAGTGTAACCAATCCAACAAATGGCTACTTACTTTAATTCTTCTCTCACTTTCCTTGAGCAGGCAGAAAAAACAAAATATAGGCAACTCTGAGTATCCTCTAAAAATATGCTCATGATCCAGAAATGCAAGAAAATTCATTTCCCCTGTTGTTTGTAGCAAATCAGTATAAGGATCTTGAAAAATATGAAATGTTACCTTGTCATGAGATCCAGCAAAAAAAATACAAGTAATCCCTTCATTTTGATCTGAAATAATACTGGGTTTTTGATCCATAGGAAGGCATAGGGAAGTATGACTTTATGTTATTTGAGTGTTGGTTGCAAATTATTGAAACACGGGAAACTCTGACTCTATCTCTTGCACATTTTCTCTCTTAGGCTCATACTCCTCAAATTCATAGTATAAATCGTCCTTGAACATAAAACATTTTTCAAGATTGTTAAACATGACAACCTTATCCTCTTTATGAAAGAAAATAGTCCCTTTTAGCTTATCTCTTTGTAGGAAATCATCATAAAAAATTGGCTTACTCACAACAACTTCCTGTATACTTTCATCAGTCTCATGATTGTCATCATTTAAACTCAGATTTTTATTTTCAATAATGGAAGAAGTTTTACTAACAAATTCTTGACTATGTGAACACTACAAACCTACATTAGCTTGGGTTGTAACATAAATTTTCAGGAGCTGATCTATCTTGTCTTCAGACAGAGGAGAGACTTGAGTTTTATAGCAGGTAACATTGGCATGATGATTTTCATTTTTAAGATCATGAATAGGAATTTTTATTTTTTGGTCCGAGACTCTTTCATCCAACGAGGAAACTAAAATTTCTTTTTGGGAGGAAAAATCATAAAGGGCTTCTATAATCTCGTCATCTAGGCACTCTTCATCCCATACACATTTTCAATAAAATCAATGAAATTATCATAGATCTCACAACAACTATCAATTATCGACAAGGAAGAATTAGAGCTTTGACAACGTTGAAAGAAAACTGAATGAAAATCCTTCAGAGAATATAAACGAGCAAATGGTAGACCTTCATACCATGATCTCGCTTTTTCCTCCAAGGTAGCCATGAAAATTTTCATCAGAAAATATTCAAGAAACTTAGTCTTCAGTCTATGAATATGAAAATGAAATTTAATCAAATGCAAACTAGCATCTTCACCGTCCTGACCCTTAAACTTTGAAAATCCTGTTTGCCAATCTATATAAGGAATACGATTCGGAAAACCCAGAATATGAGCCTGATTCATATAAGCATACCTTCTAGCAGTTGAATCCATTTTGAAAATAGTGAGGTCACCAAGAATATCTTCAAACTATCGATTCTTTAATAGTGGAGTCACCATGAAAATTATGAACCTTTGGATTCTTAGACACTAGAGTCGCCAGGTGAATGATGCACAACCTTCTTTGTGTATGATCGTTGTTCACCACCAACAATCAGATCTGATCCTTTTCACTCTTTCCCAGGGAATATCTGTCACCTCACTCCCCAGTGGAGTTTCCAAGATGTTATCACTCCACCGGATCTTCGAAGGCTGAAAGGAGACTCACAAAGGTAACCAAAGACCGCTTTGACCTAGTAGCTAGCCCTGCTAGGGAGGAGAGGGATGTCTCCATGATATTACAGCCAAATTGACTGCATAATGGAGATTTTAGGCTAGGTATAGTAGGCTCTAGGGTTTGATTGATTGATTTTGGGTGTTGGATTGTGAATTAGTTCTAGGAAAAACTAGGTCAGGGCACTGAAAATCAAACTTGTAGAGATGTGATGGGGCAAGGTAGGCACACACTTTAGCATTTTCAGGTAACTTGGTGAGTGTGAGATACTGCTATGGTTTCAAAAAGAGCATGGAAATCATGAATTCTTTTATATCAGAAGAAATTGAAACACAATTGTGATAATTTCTCTAAAACAGAGCATCAAAATAATTAATTTTTCTTATCTAACTTAGAAATAAATCACATTGAGAGATGAAAATGAATATGGAAAGAATAATACATTCAAACATATGAAAACATAAGAGGCAACATTGCTAAAACACATACCACATGAATCCCACCACAATAGTTGCAACTTTGTCTATTAGTTCCTGCCAAAAATGACCGAATACACTAGTGTTCAAAAATCAATTACACAACATACAACCCTTTCAATGACAAAGAAAATGAAAGATATAGATCAAAATAGACTTCTCCCACCCTCAGGGGTAGAATCCATGACTTGTGGAGCTGAAGCCAGGTCTTTGTCCAACTAAACAAAAATCTAGGGAGGTTATGAATTGTTTCTCCTTTTAGCAAACCAACTAGAGAAATCCTCTCCAAGCATTAATGATAGGTAAATACACCTATTTGAATTTATTACCATCCCTTTTACATTAACTTTTAACCCCTTACCCTTTCACAATTACCCGTTTACATTTTCCAAAGTGAAACTGTCAAATGAAAATTACATAGGATAATTATAAAATAAAACAATGAATTTTCAGAAGCACGACATATTTCTTGCAAGGCATTTTTGGGTTCCTTCCCATCATCTAAATTTGAAAAGAAGAGTTGTTTTGAGTAGCTGGTCAAGTGTAGATGACTCTGGGATGTTCAAGCAACAAATTTTTCTTCCTTTAGCCTTATAAAAGCTCCTTCTCCCAAGATCGCTCCTAGAAGCGCATCAAATGTTTGAAAATGAGGCAGAGAGGTGATTTTTGACCTCTTTTTTGTGAATTCCTTGAAAACTAAGCCCTGAGCCTAAAATCCGACAAAATGGGTTCTCTTCATATTTAATTAGCTTTCCAGAAACATAAATTTTTTCCTTTTTGGAGTCCTGTAGCAAAAGCACAACAAATTTTGCTGCATTTCTGAGCAGAGACAAAAATTGCACCAGTCTGCACCAAAACACAAAAAATTCCAGGTTTTCTGGAAAAAGAGGCCTCACAGATGGAGCCATGTCTCTCTAACCATGAAATATTTTGCAAAACTGAGAGAGGTTTTCTTTTGGCATGTTAGGCACAAACACCTCCTCCCGTTTCCCAAGATGCTTCTCTAATTGTCCACAATATTCTTTGAAAAAAGGTGACTTAAACAGGACATTTCACAATCAGAAAAATAGGGTGTGAAGATGTGAATGGATCTCTCATTTTGTAATACATGTGTAAAATATGAAGTAGTTTATTGTATTTTGATATATTAGGAACAAAAATCTCCTCCAGTTTCCCAAAATTCATCTTTGTTTGGCCACAATATGTTCTGCAAAAATATTTTTAAATAGGAAATTTCTAGAAAATGTGCCTTACAGGGATTTTTTCAAATTTCCCAAATTTTCTCCAAATTTCCTCAAAATTTCTCCAAAGATGCCAAATAAGGTGTTTTATGATAGCATGTATGTATCAACAAGTAGGTTAACCTCACCCTTCTCCTTTTGACATATTAGGGTTTCCTTTGTACTTTGATTTCAAGTAGGGTTTGAAGTATTCATCATCAAGATTCATACCCTTGAACCAATCTTCTCCATGATTTGGTATTCCGATGGCCATGGGGATGGCTTCTAGTGTGAAATTAAACTCTATCTCTACTATAAAAACCTTTTCCTTTTTCAAAGCAATGGAAAATAACCCTATGAGTTGTTCATTATATCCCACCTCTTGTATTTTTTTTGTGAAACTGTACACAATTGACATCTTCAAAACATTTTAGTATAAAAGGATATGAGGTGATTTGATGGATGTTATAGGGCTAAAACCTCTATATATTTCCTCCTTTATACTTTTTCCTCTCATAGGGGGAGGTATCAGTGTCCATAGCAGCAAGAAAACCCTAATGAAGAAGATAAAAAACAGAGTATTTTTGCTAGGTCTAAGAATGAGATGGTAATATAAGTTTTGGATTGCCTAAATTTTTGAGGAAATTTAGGGGGAGAGGCAATGCTGTTATGAAGTATGGATAAGTGATATTTTTAGTTTGTGTGAGGGGAAGGGGATGAAAAGGCCAAAACACGGGCCTAGGGTAAAAACAAGGTCGAAATTAGGGTTTGAGTGGAGTTAATGGGAGAAATAGGAATTGGGCAAGGGGAAGACGTGTAAATGATTCAAATGAAGTGAATGAAGGCGTAAAAAATGAGTTTCAAGGTTTTAAAACTAAAAAAATTACCATGAACACTATTTCTCTAAATTAACTTTAGAAACCCTAGCTGAAAGAAAGGGATGATTCTCTTTGCTTACTTGATTACAACTTGTACATTATCTTAAAAAACTTTAAAATCCATTAATTTATCAAAATTTTCCTTTAAAAATCCACGCCCCTACTCCTCGCTCAGATGTGCAACGAAGTTAGCAGAAGCACATCAAAAAGTGCAACGAGGTGTCTGGAAGCGCAGCGAAAAGTGCAATGAGGTGTCTAGAATTGCAACAAAACTACTACAGACCACTTTTGGAGCCCTTCCTGAAATCCAAATTGTCCTCATGATAGCTCATTGGAAATATTTCTATGTTTGCTACACAATGGACCCCTCAAGCATTGAAAATGATTAATTATAGCCCCTCAAAAATCAAGTCTCCCAAGACTGGTAAAAAAGCGCAGCGTGTCCCTGAGAAAAGTGAAGCGTGAAGTTTCAGGTCACTTTTGAAGGCCTTATTGAACTCCAAATTAAGTGCATGATAGCTCATAAGAAATATATTTATGTCTAGTTATCATTTGAATCATCAATAAGGTCATTTTGATAGTCTATGATAGAGAAAAAACTTTTTTTGCAAGAGTAATCCAAAATTATATCAACTCTCCTATAGCAACTATATTTGGTAATTTCTTTGGAACATTGAATCTTTTTGAAACCTTGAACTACAAATTTTAAGAACATGAAGTACTTATTACATATAGAAATGTAAAATTACATTTTTTCTTTGAAACCAAATTTATTAATGAAATTACTTTATTGTCACTCCTCCACTTGATGGACTTTATGCATGGAATGATGATTTGATGACCTTGGAACCCTAAAGACTTAATGGAGACTCTAGACTAAGTGAAACCATGATAAATATGACTATAATTATTATGAAAAATTATGAATGATGGTACATGTTAGCACTAGTATTTGCATCCCACCCATCCCACCTTATTTTACTCTACTTTCACCTCATCTCCGTCATTATCATGGACCTCGCTTCATTTTTTTAAATATTTTTCCAAGAGTCCCATATTCATCATGGTTATCATTCAACTCATTATTCCATGTTGTGCCATCATTAGTTCATAGGGTCAAAATCATGAAAATTGGTCATTTCATCATCAAATTCATCTTTTGAAGGAGTAGTAATAGTCAAATGTATTCAACAATTTCAGGTTCTAAACTATCATTTCCAAGTAAGTGGCTTTGTGTTTACCATATTTGTCTCTCAGTTGTGCTTGGAAAGTTCATTTCCCTCTCCTAGGGTTTTGAGGGAATTTTTCTTGGTCTCATGACTTCCATGGTTAAATAATCAACAAGACTTGTATCTCGATGCTCACATTTCCCCTATCATTAATATACCTTCCTAAACACTTCCCATCACTCCTATCCATCAAAATCATCATTTTTTAACAAACCCTAGCCTATTGCTACAATTTGATACTTTTCGAGACTAGGCATGTGTTTTTCCTTTTTGGACCCCTTCCCCTCACTCAATCCTTGAAATTCCACTTTCCCCTACTCTCTAACATCTATCCCTATCCCCTGAAATTTCTCCAAGAATTTAGATAGCCCCTAACCCCTTCATTCCCCTCCCTCTACAAGGCAGTCCTAAATCCCCTGTTTTTCCTACACCAAACCCTAATTTCCTCTCCTACTGAGCTAGGGTTTGATATGGAATCAGAGATATCTGAGTAGAGGATGCATAAGGGAGGTAATTTTAGAAATTATGAAGTCATCCCAACTCATAAACATCATGCCTCCATTATTTTCCAAGAAATCATTCTAAGGGACAAATCATTTGCCACACTCATAGGGTCATTTTCACCTCAAACTATGTTTCCGACCAAATAGAGATGAATTTGACAAAAGTGAGATAATTTTTTGTCCATAATAAGCCAAGGAAGAAAAACCTCCTTCTGTTTTTACAAAAGTATCATGGTTATGGTTTTAAGGCTTCTGTGGTTATCATTCATTATAAAATTCTCTGGATTACCCAACGGGGATCCAATGTTTTTTGATACTGTGGATAATCCAGAGAATTTTACAAAGTATCATGGTTTTTGAGAAATGTTAACAATATAGGTGCTACAAGAGGTTTGCTGCATTTCTGGTGTGACCTTGGGAAAATCAAGTTTTATCCTAGCTAGAGTGTCCAAATGACTTGCTTGATGAGTCAAATGATAACTAGACAAAGAGATATTTCCAATGAGATATCATGAGCTTAATTTGGAGTTGAGGAAGGCCTTCAAAATTTTCCTGAACCAACACTCTACATTTCTGCACCCTCATTCAGCACATTTTGACCAGTCTTGGGAAAATCAACTTTTGATAAGGCAAATCAACTCCAATCAGGAAAAAAAAAAAAGTAGATTTGGAAAGTAGACTTGAAGGGATTTCCAATGAGCTATCCTAGGCCCAATTTGGACACCAAGAAGGTAGTAAAAAGCAACCTGCAATTTGGGGGTAAAATGGAGCTGCGCATAGGTCAATTTTGGAAAAACACAGGAAATTCACCCTATGCACTACGCCCGCTTTTTCTTGGGACATATAATGAGAAAAAGGAAGACACCATTGGGTTCATAATGATGAGGACATACCCCCTGTAATTTTCCTAAGCATTTGGAGCAAAAATGGTCAGGAAAAAGGGCCAAAAACACCCAAAAAATCATGTTTCTGCCTCTTTTTCATGATGGCGCTGTGCTTAGAGGTAATCTTGGGAGAAAGAAGTTTTGAGGGGTCAAATAAACTCTGAATCAGAAAAAAAAAGAAGATCTGGAAAGTAGACAGGACATGCTTTCCAATGAGCTATCATGAGCTCAATTTGGACACCAAGAAGTCAATCAAAAGTGACTTGCAAGAAGACCTATTGTTTCCTCCTTGGTGCTGCGCATAGGACAAATTTTCTTTGTTTTAGAGTTTTCTCTGTTTTTCACGGAATTTTTGAGTTTTATGTCACTAGTTGGTTTTTTCACTGATGTAATTGGTAAATATGAATTTAATTATGATGAGGATTAGTTTACTATGGGTAAATTCATCAGCTTGAGTCCTCTAGAGGTCAAATGAATTAGTTTCCTCTCTTTTAGAGGCAAGTTGTTGGGTCTTCCTAGTCTTTAGATTCTTGTTCAACATTTGGTGGAAACTGATCCTCATCTCATGGATTCAACTCCCTGAATATATGATGAGTTTATTTGAGGTCTATATCATGTATTTTATCAGTCATTAGTAGGGTTTGGACTCATATTGGATGATTGGATTTGAATTTGTATTAGTTCTGAGCAAGAATATTAATAAAATTTGCAGCTATTTTTATGGGATCCATGTGGTATGGTGTTTAGTTCCAGTTTCTCCTTTTTTTCTCAGTTGTTACAATGTTTTATTTATTTTACCCATCATTTCATATCTATTGAGTGAATGTTTTCAAGTTTGACGAACATAATCCATAATTTCTATGCTCTATTTTGGGTAAATATTCACAGTCTCTAATTTCTTCAGTTTAGAAAGAACCCATGATTTCACCATGCTCTTTATAGCTCCTCACCTGTCTTTATCATCCCATCCATTGAAATCCTAAAGTGCTAAATCACTATCCCTACCTTGCCCCATAGAACACCTTGCAAATTTTGACCTAATGTTCCTTGCCCTGACTGTTTGACTCCTTCTGATCTAGCAAAACCCTATACAATCAAAATCAAAACCCTGAGCTACTATACCTAGCCTAATATATTCTTTACTTAGCCATCTTGATTGCGATCCTTATGGAGAGAGCCCTCTCCTTGCATAGTAGGGCTAGCTACTTGGATAAGTGTGGTTTGTGGTTACCTTAGAATTGCCTTCTTCAGCCTGAGGTTCAATCCGAGTGATAACATATTGGCGACTCCACCGGGGAAGCGAAAGATCATATCTTCCCTGGGGAAGAATGACAAAGTTTAGATCTATTTGTTGATGGTGGACAGCGATCAGAGGCATATGAAGGTTGAACCCTTCACCCGACGACTCCATTCATTGAAAGATCCAGAAAACCAACACCTCATGGTGGCTCAACTGCATGAAGATCAGTAGCTTCAAGATTTTTCAAGATGGAAACTGTTGCAAGAAGGTATGCTCCCATGAGTCAGGATCACTTTCTAGGTTTCCCAAATAAAATGCCTAAGGTATATTGGCAAAGGAATTTGCCTATGTTTAAAGACGATGAAAGGAATTATGCTGCTTTATATCTGCTTAAATTTCACATGCATACACGCAAGTTGAAGGTTGAATTTCCTGAAGATTTTATTTTAAATATGTTCATGGCTTCTCTTGAAGGAAAAGCAAGATCTTGGTATGAAGGTTTTCCACCTACCAGTATTTGTTCTCTTAGAGTTTTCCATTCAATATTTTATGAAGAATACAAGGAGTCCTACCATTATTTGTCTTTGGTTAATAATTTTTCTGATTAATTTGAGGTTTTCATTCAAAACCTATAGGATAGTTATGATGATAATGAGTTCATGGATGAAGAGATCTTGGAGGCTTTGCATGACAACCCTTTTCATCACCAAAAGGAGAAAGTGTTTTCTCTTATGGAAGAAAAAGATGATGTATATTGTCTTGATGTTCATTAAGACTTCCCACAGGAGACAATTCTTGCAACAGTACAACAAGTTGATCAACCAAAGGTTAAAGAATATATTCAACATCCTTGTGAATCTTCAAGAGAGAAAAAAGAAAATTATTGTGTTATCAAAAGAAAACAAAGAGTACTTTCTCCTCTGTCTGAAGATGGGATAGATCAGCCCCTGAACAATCATATTACAGCCCAAGATAAAGTAGGTTTGCAGTGTTCACGTAGTCAAGAAAGTGTTGGTAAAACTTCTTTCATTTTTGAAAATGAAAATATAAGTTTAAATTAGGACAATCCCGAAACTATATTTATAGATCATCATGAAAAAAAACAATCTCCTTTTTCAACATTCATATTTGTTGAAGTTTCTCCTGAACCTGATTTGGCTAAGTACGATAAATATGGGATAATTTCGATAAGGAGTTTGATGAAATTATATAGGATATTGTTGCGATTAAAATGATTTATGATGATGATTCCCTGCAAGGAGATAACCTAGCAGATACTGTTTTCTTTCATGAAGATGATAGGGCTGTCATGTTTGTTAATCTTGAAGAATGTTTTCAGTTTAAGGATGACTTAGACTATGAATTTGATGACTATGAGCCTGAGAGACACAATATGTCAGAGATTGAGTCAAAATTTCTTAAGCTTGAGGAATTTACAGCCAATACTTAAATATCAGAAGGTTATACTTCCCCATGCCTTCCTATCAATCAACAACCAAGTGTTCTTTCAGATCCGAATGAAGGGAATAATTTTTGCTGCTGGATCTCAAGACAAGGTAATGATTCAAGATTTTTAATATCCCTTTGATAGTCTTTTGAAATCATTGGAGAAGATGAATGTTGTCTGGTTTGTTAGCATAAGTCTTGGTTTCAGTTTTTATTGTGAGTTGCCTACATGTACATCATTCTACCTGCTCGAGGAAAGTGAGAGTAGAACTTCAGTAAGTGGCCATCTCCTGGATTGGTTACATAGAAGGATCATTTCACCTAATCAAAAATTTTGTGGAAGATTATAGTAGGTTGGTATCATTTCAGTTTGATTGTATTTTATTTTCAGCAAGTGTTAACAGAATTCATCAAGGTTTGAAGCTTGAGGTGAAGGCCCTAAGGCTTTGATGATCTATTAGTGTGGATCAAATTTTGCAGTATGTTTTTAGTTTCAGTTTACAGATTGGACTCCATGCCCAATGGATAAGGCACTAATCTAAAAATTCAAAGATCTGTGGTTCTAGACACCTCCTACGGAGCTATCTTCCCCAGTTGGAACCGATGTTAGCACTAGTATTTGCATCCCACCCATCCCACCTTATTTTACTCTGCTTTCACCTCATCTCTGTCATTATCATGGACCTTGCTTTGTTTTTTTAAATATTTTCCCAAGCGTCCCATATTAATCATGGTCATCATTCAGCTCATTATTCCATGTTGTGCCATCATTAGGTCATAGCGTCAAAATCATGAAAATTGGTCATTTCATCATCAAATACATATTTTGAAGGAGTAGTAATAGTAAAATGTATTAAAAAATTTCAGGTTCTAAAATATCATTTCCAAGTAAGTGGCTTTTTGTTGACCATATATGTCTCTCAGTTGTGCTTGGAAAACTCATTTCCCTCTCCTAGGGTTTTGAGGGCATTTTTCTTGGTCTCATGGCTTCCATGGTTAAATAATCAACAAGACTTGTATCCCGATGCTCTTACACTTTCCCCTATCATTAATATACCTTCCTAAAACTTCCCATCACTCCTATCCCTCAAAATCATCATTTTTCCACAAACCCTAGCCTATCGCTACAATTTGACACTTTTCAAGACTAGGCATGTGTTTTTCCCTTTTGGACCCTTTCCCCTCACTCAATCCTTGAAATTCCACTTTCCCCTACTCTCTAACATCTATCCCTATCCCCCAAAATTTCCCCAAGAATTTAGACAACCCCTAAACCCTTCATTCCCTTCCCTCTACAAGGAAGTCCTAAATCCCCTATTTTGCCTACACCAAACCCTAATTTCATCTCCTACTAAGCTAGGTTTTTCTATGGAATCAGAGACATTTGAGTAGAGGAGGCATAGAGGAGGTAATTTTAGAAATTATGAAGCCATCCCAACTCATAATCATCATACCTCCATCATTTTCCAATAAATCATTCTAAGGGACAAATTGTTTGCCACACTCATAGGGCCAATTTCACTTCAAACTATGTTTATGACCAAATAGAGATAAATTTGACAGAAGTGAGATAGGTTTTTGTCCATAATAGGCTAAGGAAGAAACATATCCTTCATTTTTTACACAGGTATCATGGTTTTTGAGAAATGTTAACAATACAGGTGCTACAAGAGGTTTGCTGCATTTCTGGAGTGCCTTGGGAAAATCAAATTTTCTCCTAGCTGGAGTGTCCAAATGAATTTCTTAATGAGCAAAATGATAACTATACAAAGATATATTTCCAATGAGCTATCATGATCTCAAGGTGGAGTTGAGGAAGGCCTTAAAAAATTTCCTGCACCAGCACTCTGCATTTCTGAACCCTCATTCAGTATGTTTTGACTAGTCATGGGAAAATCAGTTTTTGGCAAGGAAAATCAAATCCAATAAGAAAAAAAATGGATATTTTGAAATTAGACGTGAAGGGCTTTCCAACGAGCTATATTGGGCCCAATTTTGACACCGGGAAGGCAGTCAAAATATGTTAATCAAGGTTGTCATTGATGTTAATAGCTCAGATGGAAAATATTCTTGTGATGTCAATGAACCTCATGCAATCCCTAAGTGCTAAGGATGCCATCAATGAAAAGTTCAACCCATGAAGATGTCAAACCACTAATGAATAAGTCCTAAGAAGTCCTTGAACTAGCTATAATGTTGCATATGCCTTAATGATCTAGACCTTAACCTTTGATGACATATGGAGTCATACACTTGATGATGTCATATACTAAATGAATGACCACAATTGATGATGGCACTTGATGAAGGTTGAAAGAATAGATGATAACGTGGAAGATATCATTTGAAGGTTGGAAGACTATTTTGAAGTTGTCCTAATGATGTTGCACTATAACATATCACTGCACAATTATGTGATGACATGGATGATACACATTGCTAGACACTATCATGATGACAAGGATGTCTTACATGTTCCTATGATGATGAAGAAGCCAAATAATGGAGAAGACAAACAATGGAGAAGCCAAACAAAGAATCCATACTGTCCTGATCATTTTATACATTAAATAATTTAAGGAAAATCACAAAGAAAAATATTTTTTCCAACCTTAGAGGCAATCTTTCAACATGGGACCTACACCATCTTGAAGAGCATAATTTTTCCTTTCCAACGAGCTATTACTCAGCCCGAAACTCCAAACGGTTTGAAAGATATTGATTTTTTTAAGTTAAGGAAATTATATTTAGCAGTGAGCCGACCTACACTTTCTCTCTCAAGTTGACCTCCCTCCAAAAAGTCACGTCCCCTCATTCCAATCGAAAATATTTATATATAGGTTCATACTCCCTCCTTTGGGTCAAGAATTTCGATGAACAAAACACAGAAAACCAGGAAAACGCAGAAGTGTGAAGGGGGCTGAGGAAGATAAAAGACATAGACTATTTTGGGCAATTGGTGTTTTCATACCTGTTGCTACTACACTGTCAAACTCAGAAACCTTGATCTATGGTATAGAAAAAGGGTGTTAAGGATTTTTGTAGCAAACCGCAGAAATCTAGAGGAGTTATGGGCAGTTTGGAAAAGGCTGAAAGGCCTAATCTAAGCCTAAATTCATCCTAGAAGGTAGCCCTAAACACAAGAAGCAATGGATAGCAAGACCACAACCCTAGAGGAGGTATGGAAGGTAGAAGGGGTTGCATCAGTTAGTTACAAGCCCTAATCAAGACCAGACTTATATTGTAGCAAGAACAGTCCTAAAACAAAGTAAATATTTTGGACTAGTCACATAAAAAACACAACCCTGAGAATGTGTGGAGAAGCTTGGAAAGTCACCATTATAGCTCGAATTTGTGGAGCAGTCTAAGGAAAGTGTGAATTTTCTAGTGTGGCTTGTTCCAAAATTAATACTGGTCATTGGTCAAGGCTTGAACGGTGGTTTCGGGCATCATCTATGGAGTAGTCCTGAAGCAGAATTGTGACAGATTTTGGAGTCACCATTAGAAGACTTATGGAGACCTATTGAAGACATCTTGAAGCAGCCATTGAAGGAGCATTGATTCTTGGAGAATCTCTAGTATTTTTTGAGGTCTCTTGAAGTCAAGTGTGTAGATTTGACTTGTTGATAAGTGCAAACTTGGGCAACATATTGAAGACATTTTGTGAAGACAACCTTAAGGAGCAGGCCATTTGGAGCACCGTGTGAAGACACTCTTGGAGCACCTTGTGAAGACTCCCTTGGAGAGTTCTTGAAGAAGCCCTTGAAGACACTTAAAGCAGGTTCAAAACTTGGGTTGCCTATTGAATACACCTTGAAGGTGTTGGAGATATTATTGATGCAATTATGTCATCATGAGGTAACTTGGAGAAATTGTTTGGGTACGATGAAGAGCAGTGGTGACACCTTCTAAGAAGAAAAGGTTGTCATTGATGACGTAATGTGAAGACTACAATGAAGACTAAGTGAATATTGACAGGGCTCATTGAAGAAGACATTGGGAGCCGTGAAGTATAACCAAATATATCTTGACGAATTGAAGCAGGAGGTTGGAGCCTCATAGAGACAAGGTTGGTGCCTTGGAAGATAGGGTTGGAGCCCTAGAGGATAGGAGTCCTCAAGAGACTAGGTTGGAGCCTGTACCAGATATAGGGTTGGAGCCCTTGAGGTTGGTGCCTCAGAAATTACAAGGTTGGTGCCTTGGAAGATAGGGTTGGAGCCCTAGAGGATAGGAGTCCTCAAGAGACCAGGTTGGTGCCTCAAAATTGACAAGGTTGGAGCCTTAGAAGTCCAAGTCGGTGCTTGGAAAATACAGGTTGGAGCCTGGGAGATTGAATATTGGTGTCTTCATATAGGGTTGGAGCCCTACATATATTGTACTTGATTTATTTTAAAGAAGAAATTAATAAAAAAAAATATTCTTATTGTTCATTTTGTGTTCTAGATATAGGTGATCTACCTGGTAAAATTAACAATTGAAAATAAATACTGATTCACCCCCCTCTCAGTATTTCCAACAATTGGTTTCAGAGCCAGTACCTTTACTCAAAGCCTAATAGCTTGAAGGTTGATCATTAGAACACAAATGGAAAAGCCAAGGAATAAAGTCTCCAATCCTCCTAAAGATGTGTCTTCCTCAAACATTGAAATTGAAGTAAATCAATTTGTGAAGGCTCCATTGTTCAATGGAAATTTTGATATATGGGTGGCAAGAATGAGGAATTTATTGAAGACTCAAGGAATTGAAGTTTTGAAATCATTGATTACTAATGACATGATGAACGAAGAATCCAAGGAGTAAAATACAAGAGCAATGAAGGAAATTTTGAATGGTTTACCAAATTCTATGAAGGCCAATTTTGAAAAATGTTCGTCAACAAAAGTCATATGGGACAAACTTCATGATCTTCACTCAAAAGGAGTGTTGATAATGATATCTAGTCAAGAAGATGATCGAAAACAAGAAAGACGTCCAGAATCCGTCAAGGAAGCTGAAGATAAGGGAGATGACAACAAGGCTAAAGAAAACCTAGAAGATGAAGAGAACAAAGAAGACTTTGAAGAAGATCTCTTGAATAAAATTATGGCTTCCATGGAAGAGATTAACAGTTTGAAAAATGAAAATGAGGAACTTAAGAAGAAACTGCAAGATGGTAACCAATGCAAGACAAGGAAGGAAGTTGACTTTGTCAAGCTTCAAGTACAAGAAAGAGATGAGGAGCTCACCAAACTTAAAGAGGAATTTCATCAAAATAAAAGAAGTCATAATGAAGAAGTCATATCTATGAAAAATCAATTGGATAAGGCAAAGAAAAGGGAAGAAACTTTGTCAAGCCACCTTGAAAAAATACTTAAGAGCTTGAACACTGGCTGGTTCGAAACGCGTCGACAAAATCTGCTTGAATGTGATTTTCACCGAAAGATTTTATACACAATTTTATGGATCACAGAAGCCAAATTCCTAGCTTGAACAATCTTCAAGCAGAGATTGGTCAAGACAAGGAAGATTTCTCCTCTCTTAGATCTCAACTAGAAGAAGCAAGGAAACAAGCGCAAGGAGCTGAGAAGGTGATGGAAAATTTGGCATTCATAGAAGGACAAGTTAATGAATCAGAAAAGGAGAGAAACACCATGATAGGCCAACTAGACGAAAAATATGAAGAAATATTGAAACTAAAATCAGACATCAATCTTCTCAAGGCCAAAACATGTGAAGCTACAAGAACAAAAGAAGATATGGAGAGCAGTCTAGCAAAGGAGAATGAAGAAATCTTCAAAATGAAATCAAATATCATATCCCTTAAAATCGAAGCACATGAAGCAACAAGGATGATGGAATAAATGAAGAAGCAACTACTTAAGAAAGATGAAGATTGCGAAAATTTGAAAGGAGAAATTGTCTTTCTTGAAAAGGAAATTGAATTTCTGAATAAAAAATTGCAAATCTCTCAAACCCTAGATGACATCCTAAGTCAACAAAGGTCTCCCCTTGATAAATTAGGTCTTGGCTATGCAGGTGAATCCTCAAGCAAGAATGATAATGCTTCAAACAAAAAAGATGTGAGGAACCTAGAAAGAAATGTTGATGCTCCTAGTTCCAACAAAGGCAAGGAGAAGAATCAAGACAACAATGGAAGAAATTCTACACTAAGGAGACTTGCATATGGTGTCAAGAATACAAAAGGCAATGAATATCATCAAAGAATCCCAAGGAGAAAAGACTTCAAGAGTACTTAAAGGAACTCTTCATCACCCAAGTACCAAAGTATATTTCTATTCTTGTACAAACTTTGGGCACGTGGCAAAATATTGTAGGGCATATCACAAAGACAAATATAATGGTCCTCGTCAATCTCCTTGAAGCAATTTTGCATGAAGAAGTCATGATTTTTTATTCATGAACAAGATAGAGCGTTTCAATTGCCATAATATTGGACATATGGAAAGTGATTTTAACTTGACTTGGGCCCCTACACAAGCTAGAACCATGCCAGAGAAGCAAGTTACACAAGTATGGAGAAGGAAAAAATTTGAATCCAGAAGTCTCTTTAACACTCTAGCAAACAACACATGTTGTTGACTTGATAAAGTCATCATTGATATTCTAGAATTTATATGTGAATGGGCCCTATGAAATCTTTGATGAATCAGCCATGGACATTCATCCTTTGATAGATCATCTCTCAGGAGCAACTCCATTGAAGAACATGATTCCAATATTGACTTCTTCCACCTGATCACAAGGCAAAAATCTTTCTTGAAGCTGGAGGAGGCTATGCACACACGGGGAGTTGGTTCATGACATGAAAAAAAAAATACCATGCATACAACTTAGGGGGATCAAGTACATTAAAGAAGAGCACCATGTTGGGAAAAATACTGAGAGGGGGGTGAATCGTATTTTCATCAGATATTCAAAACTTCTTTAATTTTTTCCTTTCTAAACCCATACGCTACTTTCCTTTAGTAAACTCGCGTATAGCGGAACTATCCTTCATACAACTCATGATGAAGCAGATCTAAATATGCGTATATGTATTAACTTAGTTCTTTGCAATAGTCATTCATCCTATGTTAAGTTATCAAGAAATGATATGCAAGAACAATAATAAACCATCACACAAAGCATCACACATGAACACCAGGATTTTTAGGTGGAAACCCAAGTCGGGAGAAACCCACCGTTGCAGTTGCTCAGCCTTCAATATTTTATTATAGAGAAAACATCTTACAACATATGTGCTGGTGCAGACTCCTACCAGCATGTAGGCACCCACCTGCGCTCGTTTACCAAATTTCCTCCCCGGGAAGGGAGCTCCAACCCCCGACTCGTTTACACTGTGCCTCTCCTTGGAAGGGAGCTACTTAGAGTGTTGAACTCATTTACTACCTCGACTCGAAAGGGAGCTACGACCCCCTGCTCTCGTTTACCAGCCTCACCTGGAAGGGACCTACAACCCCCTGACTGAAGGCTACAACCCTCAGCACCTCTATGGACCACGTTTCATCAATTTTCACACTGGATCCAAAGCTTCCTTTAGGACACCACTTGCAGGCCACGTTTCATCATATTTTCAGACTGGACCCACTCCATACTTTTAAGCACAGTCAAACATGAAACTGATACAAATAACTCACTGACAGATTTCAGTAAACCAGCAGAACAGATCAGACATTTCTTACCATAGACTTCAACAAACCCTAGTTTGCATACACGCTTTCCTTTCTCTGATGTCGCGTATATACGCGCTTCCGTTCACATAAACTCCACAGATAAGACCGTGACATAACTTTCATCAAGCAGAGACGCGCTTTTTCTTCAGCGAAGCCGCGTATATACGCGCTTCCTATGCGGCGAACTAGCGTATGTATCTTCAACCATTATAGAGCTGCATACTTCTTCAGATCAGATATTCAGTTCAGATTCAACCCTTTAATTCAGACAGATGTTCGCCTCATCACAGATCTAATCACTCCATAAACAGATCTAGTAGATACAAATACATTTCAGATCTAGATCCCCTTCTTCATCATTTTCTTCATTGGTGCCTCATGCATTCAGATCTATCATTCAACTATAACCCTTTTCATTCAGATCTACTTCAGAGAGAAGTATTCATTCAAGCTCAGACATCTTGCACCCACACATATGATTTTCACAATGAATTTATTCTCTTTATATAGGATTAGCCTTTCTCAATACCATGAGCCCCTTTTTCAATACCATGAGCCAAAACAATACCATGATCCCAAAACTACATTACTTCCGATGGTATTCCTGGACGGGGTCATTTAGACGAATCATTACCCAATACAATGGGTCAATACCATGGTAGTTACCCCTGGTTTTGCACTTTATGAGCGCTTTTTCCCATACGCGACTTGGAACGTTGTTTCCCGCGTGCATACGCGACTTCACCTAGACAGATCCCCGTATGCCTTGAGACATACTCTTTTCACCATAGATTTAGCACATGCTGAATTCCTTTCTTCATTGCCTTCTGTTACTCACTGTAGATACATCAGATTTACTTCATCAAGAACATATTCTATCAAGCACAAACTTCATCAAGTAAGTTTCCATCATCTTCATCAAGTGGGTTGCCATTCAAGGACAACACTCAGCATCATATCATTTCACATCAGATTTACATCTTTTACCAAGTCCATCAGGTCAAGAATAACTTCATCAGGTGGTTTTCCATCAAGGACAACACATGTCAACAATCTCATGTCTTCATCTTCATTCAGTGGGTTGCCATCAAGGACAACACTCTGCATCATATTGCCAACACACCATGATAGGGGGAGCAACATATCTTACATGGAGAACTATCATTGATGAAGGAAACATGAAGAAGCAACATGCCAAGAAGCAGATTGATAGGGGGAGTACTTGGGCACCCCATTTTCCATTGATGTCAAAGGGGGAGATAATGTTGGAAGGGCGAGAAAATTGCCATCAATGACAAAGGGGGAGATTGTTAATCAAGGTTTTCATTGATTTCAATATCTAAGAAGGCAAATATTCTTGTGATGTCAGTGAACCTCATGCAATCCCTAAGTGCTAAGGATGCCATCAATGAAAATGTCAACCCATGAAGATGTCAAACCACTAATGAAGAAGTCCTAAGAAGTCCTTGAACTAGCTATAATGTTGCATATGCCTTGATGATATAGACCTTAACCTTTGATGACATATGGAGTCATACACTTGATGATGTCATACACTAAATGAATGACCACAATTGATGAAGGCACTTGATGAAGGTTTAAAGAATAGATGATAACGTGGAAGATATCATTTGAAGGTTGGAAGACTATTTTTAAGTTCTCCTAATGATGCTGCACTATAAAATATCATTGCACAATTATGTGATGACATGGATGATACACATTGCCGGACACTATCATGATGACAAGGATGTCTTACATGTTTTTATGATGATGAAGAAGCCAAATAATGGAGAAGACAAACAATGGAGAAGCCAAACAAAGAAGCCATACTGTCCTGATCATTTTCTACACTAAATAATTTAAGGACAAACACAAAGAAAAATATTTTTTCCAAACTTAAAGGAAATATTTCAACATGAGACCTACACCATCTTCAAGAGCATAATTTTTCCTTTCCAACGAGCTATTACTCAACCCGAAACTCCAAGCGGTTTGAAAGATATTGATTTTTTAAAGTTAAGGAAATTATATTTAGCAGTGAGCCGACCTACACTTTGTCTCTCAAGTCGGCCTCCCTCCAAAAAGTCATGTCCCCTCATTCCAATCGAAAATTTGTATATATAGGTTCGTACTCCCTCCTTTGGGTCAATAATTTTGGTGAAAAAAACACAGAAAATCAGGAAAACGCAGAAGTGTGAAGGGGGCTGAAGAAGATAAAAGACATAGACTGTTTTGGGCAATTGGTGTATTCAGACCTGGTTCTACTACATTTTCAAACTCAGAAACTTGGATATGTGGTATAGAAAAAGGGCGTTAAGGATTGTTGTAGCAGACCACATAAATCTAGAGGAGTTCTGGGTAGTTTGGAAAAGGTTGACAGGCCTAATCTAAGCCTAAATTCATCCTATAAGGTAGCCCTAAACACAAGAAGAAAGGGACAGCAAGACTGCAGCCTTGGAGGAGGTCTAGAAGGTAGGAGAAGGGGTTGCATTAGTTAGTTACAAGCCCTAACAAGGACCAGACTTATATTGCAACAAGAACAGTCCTAAAACAAAGTAAATATTTTGGACTAGTCACATAAGAAACACAACCCTGTGACTGCGTGGAGAAGCTTGGAAAGTCACCATTATAGCTCGAATTTGTG
The DNA here is from genome assembly GCA_034641835.2 of Pinus albicaulis. Classification (NCBI taxonomy): domain Eukaryota; kingdom Viridiplantae; phylum Streptophyta; class Pinopsida; order Pinales; family Pinaceae; genus Pinus; species Pinus albicaulis. Next base: position 154,096,602 of record CM076582.1, on the reverse strand, counting down.
GAGTAGTCTAAGGAAAGTGTGAATTTTTTGGTGTGGCTTGTTCCAGCATTAATACTAGTCATTGTTCAAGGCTTGAATGGTGGTTTTGGGCATCATATCTGGAGCAGTCCCGAAGCAGAATTGTGACAGATTTTGGAGTCACCTTTATAAGACTTATGGAGACCTATTGAAGACAACTTGAAGCAACTATTGAAGGAGCATTGATTCTTGGAGAATCTCTAGTATTGTTTGAGGTCTCTTGAAGTCCAGTGTGTAGATTTGACTTGTTGATAAGTGCAAACTTGGGCAACATATTGAAGACATTTTGTGAAGACAACCTTAAGGAGCAGGCCATTTGGAGCACCATGTGAAGATACTCTTGGAGCACCTTGTGAAGACTCCCTTGGAGAGTTCTTGAAGAAGCCCTTGAAGAGGCTTAAAGCAGGTTTAGAACTTGGGTTGCCTATTGAAGACACCTTGAAGGTGTTGGAGATATTATTGATGCATTGATATCATCATGAGGTAACTCGGAGAAATTGTTTGGGTACTATGAAGAGAAGTGGTGAAACCTTCTAAGAAGAAAAGGTTGTCATTGATGATGTAATGTGAAGACTACAATGAATACTAAGTGAATATTGATAGGGCTCGTTGAAGAAGACATTGGGAGCCGTGAAGTATAACCAAATATATCTTGATGAATTGAAGCAAGAGGTTGGAGCCTCATAGAGACAAGGTTGGTGCCTTGGAAGATAGGGTTGGAGACCTAGAGGATAGGAGTCCTCAATAGACCAGGTTGGAGCCTGTACCAGATATAGGGTTGGAGCCCTTGAGGTTGGTGCCTCAGAATTGAAAAGGTTGGTGCCTTGGAAGATAGGGTTGGAGCCCTAGAGGATAGGAGTCCTCAAGAGACCAGGTTGGAGCCTGTACCAGATATAGGGTTGGAGTGCTTGAGGTTGGTGCCTCAGAATTGACAAGGTTGGAGCCTTGGAAGTCCAAGTCGGTGCTTGGAAAATACAAGTTGGAGCCTGGGAGATTGAAGATTGGTGTCTTCATCTAGGGTTGGAGCCCTACATATATTGTACTTGATTTATTGTAAAGAAGAAATTAATAAAAGCATTTATTCTTATTGTTCATTTTGTGTTCTAGATATAGGTGATCTAGCTGGTAAAAGTAAAAATTGAAAAGAAATACTGATTCACCCCCCTCTCAGTATTTCCATTGAAATCAGCCTACAAGTTGGGGATAAAATTGTGCTACTCATAGGAGCAGTGCATTGTGCATAGGGAAATTTTGGAAAACACAGGAAATTATGCCCTATGCGCAGTGCCTTGGTGCTGTGCTTTTTCTTGGGACATATAATGAGAAAAATGAAGACATAATTGGGTTCATAATGATGAGGACATACTCCCTGTACTTTTTCTAAGAATTTGGAGCAAAATTTTTCAGGCAAAAGGGCCAAAAACACCCCAAAAATCATGTTTCTACCTCTTTTTTAGGATGGCGCTGCGCTTAGAGGCAGTCTTGGGAGAATGCAATTTTGAGGGGTCAAATAAACTCCAAATTCGAAAGCAAAAGAAGATCCGGAAATTAGACAGGACAAGATTTCCAATGCGCTATCATGAGCTCAATTTAAACACCAAGAAGTTATTCAAAAGTGACCTGCAAGAAGGCCTATTTTTTCCTCCACGCTACGCATAGGACAAATTTTCTCTATTTTAGAGTTTTCTCTATTTTTCATGGAATTTTTGAGTTTTATCTCATTAGTTGGGTTTTTCACTGATGTAATTGGTAAATATGAATACAATTATGATGAGGATTAATTTAATATGGGTAAATTCATTAGCTTAAGTCCTCTAGAGGTCAAATGAATCAGTTTCCTCTCTTTTAGAGGCAAGTTGTTGGGTCTTCCTAGTCTTCAGATTCTTGTTTAGCATTTGGTGGAAATCAATCCTCATCTCATGGGTTCAAGTCCCTAAAGCTAGGATGAGTTGGTTTGAGGTTTATGTCATGTATTTTCTCAGTCATTAGTAGGATTTGGACTCAGATTGGATACTTGGCTTTTGAAGAGACACACTTTGTATTAGTTCTGAGCACAAATATTAATCAAATTTGCAGCTATTTTTATGGGATCCATGTGGTATGGTGTTTAGTTCCAGTTTATCCTTTTGTGTTTAGTTGTTACAATGTTTTTTTTTATTTCATCCATCATTTCATATCTATTGAGTGAATGTTTTCAAGTTTGATGAACATAATCCATAATTTCTATGCTCGGATTTGGGTAAATATTCACAGTTTGTAATTTCTTCAGTTTAGAAAGAACCCATGATTTCACCATGATATTTCTAGATCCTCACTTGTCTTGATCATCCCACCCATTGAAATCCTAAAGTGCTAAATCACTATGCCTACCTTGCCCCATAGAACACCCTGCAAATTTTGACCTAATTTTCCTTGCCCTGATTATTTGACTCCTTCTGACTAGCAAAACCCTATACAATCAAAATCAAAACCCTGAGCTACTATACCTAGCCTAATATCTTCTTTACTTAACCATCTTGGTTTTGATCCTTACAGAGAGAGCCCTCTCCTTGCCTAGTAGGGCTACCTACTTGGCTAAGCGTGGTTTGAGGTTACCTCAGAATTGCCTTCTTCAGTCTGAGGTTCCATCCAAGTGATAAAAATACACTCATCTGAGAGGCGGAATGAACTAGAAATTAGAAAAAAATTGGAAGGAGTAAAAACAGACCTAGATCTACATCCAATGACCACATTTGTGAATGATGACCTAATGGAATTACAAAATTTTTACCTATGGGATCCTAACAAGACATGATAAGAGTCCATTTGATCACTGGTGGAAGGATGCAAAAACTGACACTAACAGATTGATTGAGAAGTATGCTCTTATGATTCAAATGTCAATAAGGAGTTCTTCTGGATGGACTTTCCCTTATCATTTGTGTGGCGATTTCCATATTTACTCATTACTAATGTTGTTGAATTGATTACAAAATATTCACTTTTTCACTTTTATAATGAAACCTCTAATACCAATGTAACCAACAAATTTTGTATACTCAGTGATCCAGGTGGATATTGGTGGCCACCCGCATATTCCACTTAGACCCCCACCATTGTTTCTTTCATCTTTTTAGTTTCCTTAATTGTAGCACATTTTACTATTTTTGGATGTTTTTTAGGTCCTGAACTTCCAGAGTCCTTTTGAGGCCCTAAACGATGTTTTTTAGGAAATCTTGGACCAACATGGGTCTTTAACCAATGTTGGTCACTTGAAAATTGTAGTCCTCAGATAAATATTTCTAACGAAGTAGTGTGTGCATCAAACAGAGATCATATGCCAAAGTTACGTCCTCGGGAAGTTGATGTACCAATTTACCCAAACGAGGCCCATATTTTTGGCATTTCATCTCCTAGGGTTAGGTTTTTAGATGTTTAGGGTTTTCCATTTTTTCTCAATAACAGTTAGGCCTTTGAGCCTCATTGTAACATAGTTCAGAGGCATTTAGCCACCACATATTTTCTCAGAGATAAGCTACCATCGCTCGAGCTAGTTTATTTTCCATTTTGTCTGTAAGCATTTTTCAGTATTTGATATTAATGAAATGAAGTGTTATTCCTGTTGCATCTCCGCGTTTATGTTTATTTATATATTTTATTGCGTTCATGCATAAGTCTAGATCATTGGTATCAGAGCGGTCTGCACTTTCTCGATCTTTCTTTGCATGTCCCCAATGAGGTCAAGGTATAAAGAGTTAGGGCTCGATTTAGTTGAACCTTTATAAGATCATCCTCACAAACCTTGATGGCCTCCCATGGTGGAAGAAAAGAAAGACAAGGGAGAAGGATATCCTAACAAAATATTGCTTGAGGAGGCCCTCGAGAAACAAAGGAACATGATTATGGATAATTTTTCCCACATCCTTCAACGAATACCCACCGGCAGCGCATCTTCATCCAACAACCACTCTGGAGGCGCCAATACTTTTAAGGTACAGGTAAACTTTGACATTCCCATATTTGAGGGCCAAATAGATGCAAACGCCATAGATAGATGGATGAATCTATTAGAAGGATATTTATCAGTTCATGACTTTTCCAATCGGTAAAATATTACTTTTTCACTCCCCAAAGCCTTCCCCCATGTCAAGGACTGGTGGGAAACCTACTGCAAGAAAAAGGACAAGAATGAACCTTCCCTATTCTTGCCCGCACCCACTTGGAATTATTTCCGAGACGCTATCAAGGAACAATATTATCTCGTGGGGAGCTATGAGGAAAAGTACATACAATGGACTACGTATCAACAGCAATAAGATCAATTTGTGCATGAGTTGATGAATCTGTTCCATACCCTACGCATAAATTTGGGTATCAAATATTCATAGAAACATTTGGTGCTGAAGTATCGCAGTTGTCTATAAAGATACATTTAGGAGGAAATGGATTTCGTGGAGATCTCCTTACTGGCTGCAGCATACTGGTAAGCTACCAAGATTGAGCAGAAATTCAAACAGAATAAGCGAGACTTTTGATTTGCAAATCAGAAGCAAGGGAAAGGCACCCCCTAATCACAGAACAAAGGAAAAAGACAAGGTGGGGTGTCCTAGGATAACTCACCAAATCCGCAAGCAAAGAACAACACCAAAAAGCCAAATAAGGACATGGGAAAGCGATGTGAGTTCCATAAGAGATCCACTCATAGCATAAGTGAGTGTCAGGCCAAGTAGTCATTGGTGGCCGAGCTAAATGCTTCCGAATCAAATGTATGTTCTGAAATCTAAGTCAGAACCCAACAAGGGGAATGAAAAAGGGAAGTAGATTATCAATGCAGAGCCAAACGCCATTGTTTCCACCACCAAGATTCAAAAGGAGGAACCCTGAGATCTAGAGGAGGGGGATTGTTTGTGCTCAACCTAGTCTCCTAAATTGAGTTCATTAATTGTCAACCAGGGTTGGTAAACTGCTGAAGTGTGGTGCACTATATGTGCCTAGGTATTTGTTTCTCACTACGTTGTGTCTAGTGTTTTATGATGTTTTTGGTTTTTTATGGTTTTATGTTCACAAGGGAAAGAACTAAATGCTGGTGAAAAGAAGCTACTGGTTAAAAACAGAGTGAAGCCTAAATTATGGATGGAAAATGAAAAATGCAAATACTGAAACAGAACAAAGCCTAAACTATGGCTAGAAAAATACAAAGCTTGATAATGACTTCAAGGAAATAAATCACAACATGAGCTTAAACTTGTCCAATTCATTCATTAAAGATGTTTTGGAAGAGCTTGAGAAATGGGCAAGTTAAGTGTAAATGAAGTTCTCCTAACTAAACAATCAAACAATCAACTTACAATGTTACAACATCTCATCCATGATTAAAGGTCTATTGGAATATATTTGGAAAAGAACATTTGTAGCACCATAAGATTTCTATTCTAAACTAGCTTCTAATTCTTTTCTGCAACTCAATCTAGCACCACTAGGCCTTACTCAAAAGTTATAGCTTTCTCTTTTTAAAATAGTCTTTGAGAAAAGGCTTGTTTGTGAAATGGTAAAAAGGTTGCAAAATACTCCGGCCTTTAGACTGATACTAACTTCTGTCCAGATAATTATGTATTAATATGAGTTTGGAACAAAAGAAGTTTTGTAAATAATGAAGACCGTGGTATTTAAATTTAACAACTAAAATAATTTAAAAATGCAATGGATGACAACTAAACTGGAGTGCTAATACAGTGAGTTAAAACTAAACTAGAGTACCACTAGTCTATTTGAAGTACAGTGAACAATGTTAAACTGAAAAGCCATTATCAAACTGGAAATGAAATGACAGAGCTGAACCACATGCATTCTACCTCCGGAGTGCTATAACTAAATTAACATGCAACTAACCTAAGGAATTCTACAGCCCATCTCGTTCAGTATGAATGATATTTTGGAAAAGTTTGTGAGAACAAGTATGGATGTATTATTCAATGCAATTGAACATAAACACAGGACTGAAAGAAAATACAACTAAAATCTAAGACACCACAACTACTTCTTACTCATTGTTATGATATTTTGGAAGAGCTTTGTAAGAGTAAGACTGGCTATGCCACTTAGTGTAAACATAAATTCAAAAGGAAATGCAACTAAAATCTAAGACACCACAGCTGTTTCTTAGTCATTGTTATGATATTTTGGAAGAGCTTGTAAGAGTAAGACCGGCTGTGACACTTACTGTAAACAAGCAACTAAAACCTACAATACCACAGTTATGCCTTATTCATCATAATGATATTTTGGAAGAGCTTATTAGAGTAAGTCCAACTGTGATAATTAACGAAAGAAAATGCAATTAAAACCTACAATACCACAGCTATGCCTTATTCATCATAATGATATTTTGGAAGAGCTTATTAGAGTAAGTCTAGCTGTGATAATTAATGTAAACAAGTATGAACATAAACTTCAGAAACTTGCCTAAACTAGAAATAAAAACGAGACTAAAATACTTATCTACTGTATAAACAAGGCCGCTCAGGAGGCAGGGGCCCTCTGCCACCAGAGTAGCACAAAATCTAATTCAAGATCGACTCAACGCATTCAAGGAAATGCTGCTTCTTTCATTAAAGAGGAATCACTTCAAAACAGAGTATTCTCGGACTTCAAAAATCTAGCAGCCAACCACAAAATCTAACCTTGTCTCTCGGTTTCCCGAGCTACATTTATAGCAAATTTACATAACAGAACTTGAGATAATACAGGGATTACTGTCTTTCCATATTAAAATTGAACTAGAACTCTAAATGTGACATCGTAATATGACAAAGGACATCTGGACTATCCTTGTCCTATTAGGAGTCTATCTCCTAGTTTGAGTTCCCACGTGCATAACCACGTACAGAATTCCGTTCAATCTTCATGGAGAGCCAAAAATGCCGAGGGCATGATCTGGAATATGACCATATGTGGTTTTCTCTGAGAGGACACCTGGAACCTACTTAAACATGAAGACAGCTACAGAATTGGCAACTAGCTACAGAATGTCTGCATTCTGTAGCTAGTCCTAGTTCAAAAAGCACTACAATGACAAAATCATAAAAACATAGCAAGTTAGTCATAATATTCATTCTTAAAGCAATTTTAACTAATTTCACTGATCATTTGAGCCTGGGATTAATAATGGACAAAAGAAATGGAGTGGAATGTGGTGGAAGAAAGAACATTCTTGGAGCTCAACAGGGATCTCCTTTTCCATTCTAAGATGTGGGTGAAGGGTTCCCTGCTATAGTTCATTGTCGAAAATGGTGTTAGAAAATTATATATTATGGAGCAATGCAACACATAAGATATGAGGAAAATACAAGCACACAAAACACATAAACCCAAAGAGACACAGATATAGGTGGTTCACCCAGTTAGGCTACGTCCACCCCAAACAACCAGTCCTTCCTTTCTATTATCCAACAAAAATGAAGAGACAAAACCTACAGCAGATCCGTTGTAATATCCTCTGTTCTCTCTCACAGTCTCCCTCTCTGTTTCTTGCTCTGAGAATACACATACAACACACAGCCGAAATACAATGCCCTCATAAAATCGAGGGGTTGCCTTCTAGGGAAAAAAACCCTAATCTAAACATAACTTCTACCGTCATATCATTTGCCTAATGAACAGCCCAGATTGACTAGAAATTACTATACTTTTACAAGGAAATTTTACATCTGTTTAGCTTTGGGGGCGTCGTTTCCAACCCCTTCGCCAGGGGGCTCCGAAAGCGCCGCGCCTCTCCGGATCCCCCACGTTAGCCGACACTACGTGGCGTTGTCGCCCCTTTGCTGCACAAGTAGTTCCACACCCAACAATCTCCCACTTGGAGACCGATTGTAGCAACTCCACCATTGCTTCATTCGCTAGACAATTACTCCTCTTTGGACTTGGTTGTTCCTCATCTTCATCGTCATCCTTGAAGACCAATTGAAACTGAGCATGTTCTCAGTTTCTCCCTGGTTACAACTTTTGTTAGCATATCTCCAGGATTCTGGCTAGTGTGTATCTTTTCCAGCTTCAACCTTCCATCTTCCAATACCGATCGTATGAAATGGCATTGAGATGGCAGAAGTTTAGTCCCTAATGAATGCTGGAGTTCTTCGCAAGATGAATAGCACTTTGTCTATCACCGTATAGTTTATAGTGCCCATATCATGCTTCTACCCAATTCATCCATAAACCTTTGTAACCAAATCATTTCTTTACTAGCCTCCGTAGCATAACATACTCTCCGCTTCGTTGTTGAAAGTGCAACAACACTTTGGATTTTTGAACCAACTAACAATGCTCCACCTCCCATGTGAAATACCAGAAAGAACCTCCTGTTATCTCTGTCACCTGCCATATCTGCATCAACATATCCCTGTAGAGAAATGTTTGAACCATCAAAGCATAATGCTTGATTTGTGGTACCTCTCAAATATCTGAGAATCCATTTTACTGCCATCCAATGTTCTTTTCCTGGATTATTCATGTACCTGCTTACAACTCCCACTGCATGTGCAATATCAGGCCTTTTGCAGACCATTGCATACATTAAGCTTCCAACTGTTGATGCATATGGAACTTTAGACATATAATCCATGTCTTCTTGGGTCTTTGGGCACATCTCCTTACTGAGTTTGAAATGACTAGCAAAAGGTGTACTAACTGGTTTTGCATTGTGCATATTAAATCTTTTCAACACCTTTTCTATGTACTCATTCTGAGACAGTATTAATTTTCGATTTTTCCTGTCTCTAGTTATCCTCATACCAAGGATTTGTTTTGCAGCTCCCAAATTCTTCATTGCAAATGAATTTGCCAATTTTATTTTGAGCACATTTATTTCCTACATGTTAGACCCTGCAACAAGCATTTCATCTATGTAGAAATTTGCTGAATAATGATCAATTATTCACCGAGACTATCCTGATCACATACAATTCGAATTTATATGCAACACATAATCTCTTCCACTCAGATCATCAAACATGCGGAAATAAAATCAAGCGATAACACATCAAATCATCATACACATTAACACAGTATGTATGGGAAAGCTTATAGCTGAAAACCCCGCAGCTATTGTGTATATTATAATGGAGAAATCAAGTAACAAACTCAGTACAATACTCCTCACAAGTACTTAGTACTATCTCATGAAGTTACACACAAACTAGCTCAGTTTTGAACAGGTTACTGGTTCAAAACTCACCGCCAATTGCCTTGCCTCTATTGCGCAATCCAGGCCTGTCTATATAGAGATCCAAGGTTCGAATCTCCTTGGCTTGACAGCGCAATCATCATGGGTAATTCCTCCAAGTGTGGTGCAAATCTCATGCACAACTGATGTCGCCACTGATAGCTAACTCCACCCTTTCATCTACCTCTTTCACTGGTCTCCACTGAACTGATCATGCACTGTAGTGAACTGATGTGTTATTGAGTTGAATAATGAGTTACTAATTAATGAATTAAATAATATTTAATTCACTCCATTCATTACTAGTTGATTAGCTAGTTAAACTAATCTCAACTAGTTCAATTAAAATAAACAGAACACAACTCCACTAGCTGTCTCATTAACTCCACCAAACTTCTGCCACTGAAGTCCTAACTGAAGTCAACCATGCATGTGCCATCAAACCCTTGGGAATCACGTGATTCCTCTGTCAGATGCATGAGCCACTTCTGTAGCTCGAACTGAAGTGCTCCAAGAGAGTAAACTGCTGTTTAGAATCCAAACATTATTAAGGGTAAATAATATTTGACTTCCCTATTTTTAGGAGAGGTAGTCTAAAAATAGCCTTCGACCTCTTCGACCTAAAAAATAGAGTCCCATCTATTTTTACCAACATTACCAATGCTCCAAGAATCTCAAACTGGAATCCCCGAACCATGCTCCATATGTCTAAAAATAGACATAGTCTAAAAATAGATTTTGCGCCAGAATTTGCCTGAGGGCCCACTTAGTGAAGGCGACTTCATTTCACTAAGCTCCATCATCTTGCTGCATTTTCAACACTCCCTCTCAGCAAGATATGGATTATCTGCAACCCCTATCCTGCCTCTGTGGAATTCGAACTTGCTCCTGGTGAGCGCCTTCATCAAGATGTCGGCATCCTGATCCTCCGTGGGAACATATGAAAGCATCATGATTCTCCACTGAACACAATCTCTGATATGATGGTACCTGATGTCAATGTGTTTGGATCTATCATGAAATACTGGATTAGCCGAGAGTTTAATGCAACTCTGGTTATCACAGTAAATCATTGTAGGCTCCAAATGCAACCCGAAAAATCCAACGAGGATCTTCCTCATCCAAATAGCCTCGCATGCAGCCAAGCTAGCTGCCATGTACTCGGCCTCTGCTGAACTGAGTGCCACGGATCTCTGCTTCCTGCTGTACCAGGAAACTGCTGTCGACCCAATGCTGAAAACTCCTCCAGAAGTGCTCTTCCGGTCCGTTGGACTCCCCGCCCAATCTGCATCAGTGAAGCCAGAAAGCTTCACTCCATCCTCCTGTCTGTACCATAGACCATATCTCGATGTGCCTCTGATATAGCGCAATACATGCTTGCCTGCCTTCCAAAAGAGCTTGGTAGGCTTAACCATAGCTTGCGAAAGCTGGTTAACTGCATAGCATATATCGGGTCGTGTATTGACCAGACACATAAGCGACCCCACCAACTGTCGATAGACAGTGGCATCCACTACCTCCGCTGAAGTAGCATCCTCCTTCCTCCAACCACCAGGAAGAGGAGTGTCAACAGGCTTGCAGCTTTGCATGTTGAACCTCTCCAGAATCTCCCGGGCATACTTGCCCTGAGAAACAAACAGTCCTCCGCTGCGCTGCCGTACAATGATCAACAGCTTCCCCTCCACCACAATCTGGTACAGGTTTGGATCCGCCTCACTCTTGGAGAATCCAAGCCCGGTGAAGTAGCTGTCTATCCGAGTGTACCAAGCACGAGGTGCTTGCTTCAGCTCGTACAGTGCTCTCTTGAGTCGGCACACATGCGACTCACTGCTGAAGATCTCGAAACCTTCAGGCTGCTCTATGTACACCTCCTCCTCAATGACTCTGTTGAGGAACGTAGTCTTCACATCCATCTGATGGATGTGCCATCCCATCTGTGCTGAGAGAGAAAGAATCGTCCGTATGGAAGAGTACCTTGAGACAGGTGCAAAGGTCTCCTCATAATCGATCCCCTTGATCTGTGAGAGGCCACGGGTGACAAATCTCGCCTTGTACTTCTCCACACTCCCGTTAGCTGCCTGCTTCACTTTGTAGATCCATCGCGAACCCACCACTGATTTCCCCTCCGGTCTTGGGATAATCTCCCATGCACTGTTTCTGACGATCAAATCATATTCTTCGATCATGGCATCTACCCATGCGGGTTCCTCCACAGATTCCTCAAAAGAGGATGACTTCGTCACGATACATTGACTCACAAGAGCCATGTATCCAGTGTACCGATCTGGTGACTGCCTCTATCTGCGCTGTGTTGTAGGTGGTCCTACAACCTTCTCTGCATCTCGAGCCAGTCGCTCAGCTTCTGTAGTGCGCTTGCGCCCTCTGATGGTTGGCGCTGCATGGGTGATTTCTTCCACCTCCTGAACTTCCTCTTGTGGCTGATCCACATCCGGAAGCTCCTCCTTAGGAACTAACAGCTCCTCATCTGCATGCAAGTGTAGCTCCCTCTCAAGCGAACACTGCATGGCTTTCTCCTCCTGAAATTTTATATCCCGTCGCACAACAGTCTTGCGACTGTCTGGCACATACACCCGATAGTTGTGAGGTGTATCAGTGTACCCCACAAATATTCCAACTTCAGCAGTTGGATCCAGCTTCCTTCTTGCATCCTTCATCACATGCATGTAGACAGGAGAACCAAAAATCCGCAAATGGGAAATATCAGGCCTCTTGCCAGAATAAGCCTCCTCCGGTGTACTCATGCCAAGAACCTTGTGAGGACAACGGTTCTGCACATACACTACTGTATTACATGCCTCAGCCCACAAGTGAAGGGGTAGGCCATGATCATGCAACATCGCCCGTGCAGCACCTGTTGAGCCTCAAAATTGTGCTTTCCTTCACCTCATTTTACCTCATTTTCCCTTGTCCATTTCTATCTTAAACCCAATTGATCAATAAATATAGTTAAAATTACTTCTAGAATGGTTTACATGACTGACTTGTTGAATTTTGTAATTTTTGCCATTGTTAAGCATTTTGACCGGAACTAGCTGCAGAATGCAGACATTCCGTAGCTAACCGGCGATTCTGCAGCTACCTTCATGTTTGAGTATGTTCCAGGTGGCCTCTTGAGGAAAACCGCATATGGGCATGATCCACGTAGTGTCTACATGGTTCGTTGCTCATCATGGAGGAGGAAATGGATTCTGGGTACGGTTATGCACGTGGGAACACATTTACGAAGGAAGACTCCTACTAGGACTATTTCAGTCCAGATGTCTTTTCTTCTTCATGCAGCCACTTCAAAGACTCCTAACGTGATTTGCATTAGGAAAGACATTGTTCCTAAATTTTTGTAATTATTGTTACGTGCATTTGCTTTATAAACTCTTGGGAGACCGAGAGATAGGGGGGAGATTTCATATTAGATTTGCTGCTAGATTTTGTTGAAACTCTGTGTTACGTCCTTAAAGACGCAGAGTATTATGTTCAAACTATTGCATCGTTAATGGAGCAGACAAAGTTATTTTGAAGGCGTGATTTAATTTGGAGTTGAATGCCGTCAAGTGGTAGAGGGCCCTTTCCTCTTGCACGGATTTCTTTTGCGTAAATTAGATAAGTTTTCCTAGCTTCCTTTATGTTTTTCATTTGAATTTGTAGTTGTTTTGTTTTATCTACTGTAGTCGTATTCATTCTAGCTCTTCCACAAGAAGACACTCTTCCAACAGATTAAAATGATGAATGATGAATGACTATGGTATTGTATAATTAGGAGTTGAATTCATAGTTGTTTTAACCAGCTACTGTAGTCGTATTCATTCTAGCTCTTCCACAAGAAGACACTCTTCCAACAGATCAAAATGATGAATGTTGAATGACTATGGTATTGTAGAATTAGGAGTTGAATTTATAGTTGTTTTTAACTAGCTACTGTAGTTATATTCATTCCAGTTCTTCCACAAGAAGGCACTCTTCCAACAGATTATAATGATGGATGAAGCATAGCTATGGTAATGTAGGAGTTAGTTGTAGTTCTTGCTATTCACTATCACAGTTACAATTGTTCTCATCACTCTTCCACAAGAAGAAATTCTTCCAATACATCCTTAAGAAGTTCAAGACATGACCGTGATAATGAATGATTTAGTTGTGTGTGTGTACTAAGTATCATCTCTGATCTTGCTCTTAAACGCTTGCCCAAGACATCATAATGACGAGTAGGGTATGGATGTGATAACTTAGTTTTTCATTTGCTTTCAGTTCATTTTCTTTCAATTGCATACAAGTACACAGCCAGAATTGTTCTACCTCTTCCAAAAGAAGGAACTCTTCCAAGATATCACTAATGATGAACAAACAGATTGTGTAACTTCATAGATTAATGCATGTTAGTATAGTTAGAACAACTCCGGAGTTTCATTTGCATTTAATTCATGTTTAGTTACTTTGTTTCAAGTTTGATGATGACTTATAGTTCAACATTGTTCTAGTTTATTAGCATCTTAGGTTTATTCTTAGATTAACTCATTGCACTTGTATCTCATATTCACATTGTCATCCTTTGCACAATAGATTACTTTAGTTGTTAGGATTCACAAGACAGCCTTTATTATTCACAAACATCTTTTTGTTCTGAAAACTACAAGTGATCCATAACCATAGGAACAGAAGATAACATCACTATAAGGTCTGAAATCTCTCTGCAATCTCCTCATCATTTTATAAATAGAGCTCTTCCTCAAAAGAACTACTTTGAAAAAGAAACCAATAACTCTTTGAGTAAAGGTTCTGTGATATTCAATTGAATTGCAGAATAGAACTAGGAATTAGTCATAGAATAGAAGATCTTAGAACAAAATGATGCATCATGGTAAGATTAGTGTTTAACTGTTTAGTTAGAGGATTTGCATATTTAGTGATCATTTCTCAAGTTTAGTTTGTGTCATTTGCCTAAAAAGTCATTATCAAGCTTTTGCTTTTATTTAGTTATAGTTCAGATTCTGCTTCAGTGTTTCCAATTGAATTTTCCATTCCATACATTATATTTAACTCTGTTTTGACCACCAACTTCTTTCCATTAGTTTTCTAGGCATTTTCATTGTGAACATAAAACACCAAAAGACCAAAAACATCATAAATCAACATAAAAGACCAAAAACATCACAACACACTACACACAACGCACTAGGAAACAAGCACCTAGGTACATATGGTACACTTCACTTCAGCAGTTTACAAATCTTGGTTGACAATTAAATGAGCTCAGTTTAGGAGACTAGATTGAGACCCAACATTTTGGCGCCGTTGCCGGGGAAGTGAAAACTAGGTAACCTTTGTTTCTTAGCATCCAAAAAAAATTGTATGCGTAGGGAGAGAGATTCAAGGGGAAGATTTATAAGCAGCAGAGGCAGAAGTTTGATTTCTAGAACACCACTTGTTTCATCTAGATCCAGAGCTAGTACACCTTCAAATCAAACCCATCTTCCATCCTTTACTGATCCTGGACTTCTAGAAGATCTAAGGTCACCTATTCCATTAGAGAAACCTTCCACTTCATCCACTGAACCTGCCATAGAAGAGGATCCAAAAACTCTTGTTGAGGATACAAACCTTTTTACTTCCACAGGAGAGTCAACCATGGCAGAAGAAGGAGGAGGAGGAGTTGTTAATGGAGAACACACATTATTTGGAGGAGGTAGAGGTAGAGGTAGAGGAGAAGGAGGAAGAGGAGAAGGAGGTAGAGGTGCAGAAGGAGGAAGAGGTAGAATAGGAAGCTCTTTTGGGTTCCCTATACTTAATGAAGAAACCAATACAACCATGAAAAACATTTCACCTTCTGTCCTTCCGAACTTCTATGGACTTAAAACTGAGGATCCTGAAACTTTCTTATTCGAATTTGAAGTACCGTGTAGGACTTATGACTACCTTCAAGATGCTCAAAAATTGAAATTATTTCCTTCGACTCTGAAAGGAGCAGCATTGAAGTGGTTTATGAGTTTAAACAGTAGTTCCATTAGAACATGGGAAGACATGAAACAAGCATTTCTAGAGAGATACTTGGATTATTGTATGCCGGTTAATCATAAGGAAGAAGTGTTCAAGATGTTACAAAAAGAAGATGAAAACTTAGAATATTTGTTGGAAAGATTTAAATACAACATAAAAAGGGCACAAATGGAAAACCTAGATCAAGATACTTTAAAAGCTCTTTTGTTCAAAACCATTAGGGATGAATGGTTGGATATCCTTAACATGATGGGAAAAGGGGATATATCACAACTCACATTACCTGAAATATCTGAGTTATGTATCAACCTTTCCAGAGGGAAATCCAAAACTGTCAAAGGTCCAAGAGATCCTGCTCTTGCAAGAGCAAGTAAATCTGCTTCTGGGACAGTAAGTAGATCAGAAATATGACACATGCTTGATGATTTTAAATCTGACATCTTAGGGAGTCTTAGTGAACAAATAGACGCCCTCAAGATACAAAACAAGCAAAAGGCTGAATCTGATGCCTTGGCAATCTTTTGTCCCAAATGTAGGAAGAAACATGCCTTGAGAGAATGTCCTCTAGATGTAAAAGTTGTAGAAACCTGTGCTATTTGTTCTGAGAAACATGAGACCAAGAGTTGTCCTTCTCTTCCTGGTCTCAAGGCTGTTTTTCAAGAAGAAACTCCTACAGACTCCACATAATCTCTTAACTTTGTATCTAGAAGACCTTGGCAGGGATCTCAGACACAAGGATTCCATGATCAAATGTATAATCAACCTCCACCTTGGAATTCTTGGCAGCAACCTTGGCCCCAATTTCAAAATCAATCTCAAGCTTCGGCACAAGGATCACAAGGTCCCTATGGAAGATACTCTCCATATTATCAGTATCCACCATCCTATCCACCATATCCACATTTTTATCCTCAAAATTCCCAACAAAATTTTCCTCAAAATCTTCAACAAAATTCTCAACAACATCATCTGAACCAACCTCATCAAAATCAACCACTTCCATTACCATTCCCTCAAAAATCCAATCAATTACCAGCTCAGCCCATACCAAACCCCAATAATAAGAACCCTCATAATACATACATGATAGAAGGACAACAATTTCCAACTTATTAAATTACTCCTCTAGACCTTAGTGATGTTCAACTTAGGTCTGGAAGGATACTTGAGAAAAGGAAACCTTCTGTGATCATACAAGAGCAAGATAATTTTGAGGAAGACTCCCTACGGGTTAATAAAATTCTTGAGGAAGATACATCCTTTCAAGACCAAAACATTGAAAAACTGAAACAAAAAGATCCAATAAGTTCAACTCCAGTATTAGAGCAACCATCCACATCTGCTTCTATACCTCCCTTTCCGGAAAGACTGCAAATTGATAAAGGTGTAGAAAAACAAATAATGGTGCCTAATTATGATTTCTTGGATGAATTGAGAAATGTTTGCATTAAAATTCCATTATTGCAAGCCATCAAGGAAATCCCAATCTTAGCCAAAACAATAAAGGAGTTGAGTATGAAGACAACAAGAAAAAGAATAAGAGAAACTAAGAAAATTCAACTGGTAGGACAAATAGCAGACATTATGATGGGAAAGATTACTATTCCAAAGTATCTTGACCCAGGAAATCCAGTTGTCAAAATTCACATCAATGGAATTGAAATTCAAAACACACTCATTGACTTAGGGGCAGCAATAAATATCATGAGTAGACAGATCATGGACAAACTGAAACTTCCTAATCTTCTCTTTACACCCACACTATTACAATTAGCAGATAGATCTGTGATCAGACCAGATGGGGTAATAGAAGACATTCCAGTATCCCTAGACTCTTGGGAGTACCCTGTGGATTTCATGATCCTAACACCCAAGAATAATCTAGGAGGCCATCCTGTTATACTAGGAAGACCTTGGTTGGCTACAGCTGATGCCTTTATTAGTTGTAGGTCCCGTGATATGTATATTTCTGATGGTAGTTCAAAAAAGAAATTCACTTTATATCCTCCAGCTAGGACAATTACAGATCTAGATGACACTCAATGGATAGAGGATGAAGAATATTTACAACCACTCTTCACAATTTCAGAAATTAGTGAAGATAATCAAATTCTGAATACTCTAGAAAACTTTGAATCCTCTCCAGAACACAAACATGAATCATTTCAAGAGGGATCCAATATTGATTTTTTGTCATCAAGGCGTATGTCTCTTCATTCTATGGATAAATTTGGCAGCTCTACAAGTGATATTTTTCCAGGCAAAACTTTGAACATAAACAAGAACCTAGAAAAATCTCAACAAGAAGAGTTAGTCAAAGTATTACAGAGACATTCTTCTGCATATGCATGGGAATACACTGACATGAAAGGGATAAGTCCTAAGACTTGTACTCATCACATCTATATAGAGGCAAATTGCAAACCAATCAGACAGCCTCAAAGACGGATGAATCCAAATCTTAGGAAAATTGTCAAGGAAGAATTACAAAAATTGTTAAATGTTAACTTCATCTATCCTATTTCAGATAGTCAGTGGGTTTCCCCTTTAGTAATTGTACCTAAGAAAAATGGAAAATGGAGGGTGTGTGTTGACTACCGAGAACTGAATAAAGCTACTCTTAAAGACCATTTTCCCTTACCTTTCATAGATCAAGTATTAGATACATTAGCAAGTAAAAAGTACTTTTCATTCCTGGATGGATTTAGTGGTTACAATCAAATCCAAGTAGCACTTGAAGACCAAGATAAAACCACATTTACTTGTCCTTGGGGTACCTATGCCTACCGAGTATTGCCATTTGGGTTGTGCAATGCACCTGCAACATTCCAAAGGGCAGTATTAGGAATTTTTTCTGATCTGAAACATGACTGTGTAGAGGTGTACATGGATGATTTTACAGTTTATGGGGATACATTTGAAGAGGCTTTAGAAAACTTGGAAAAGGTCTTAAAAAGATGTCAAGAAGAAAACCTTTCTCTTAGTCATGAAAAATGTTTTATGATGTTCACTGAAGGTATTGTTTTAGGGCACCACATTTCAGGGGATGGGATTAGAGTTGATGAAGCGAAAGTTGAAGTTATTTCTAACCTATCCATTCAAAGTTGTCAAAGAGATGTAAGAAGTTTTCTAGGATTTACGGGGTACTATCAGAGATTTATAGAAAACTTCACCAAAATAGCATCTCCTCTCTTCAAATTACTCACCAAATATTGTGAATTTAAGTGGACTTTTGATTGCCAGTTAGCTTTTGAAACCCTGAAAACCAAAATTTCTGAAGCACCTATATTAAGGGGACCTAACTGGAAGTTACCTTTTCATATCTCGACAGATGCTTCCGATACAGCTCTAGGAGCAGTATTGGGACAGAAAGATTTAATTCCCTATGCCATCTATTATATCAATAAAAATTTGACTCCTGCAGAGTTAAACTATACTGTAACTGAAAAAGAGTTTTTAGTTGTTGTTCATGCCATTAACAAGTTTAGACACTATATAACAGGCTATGAAACTTTTGTTCACACTGATCATTCTGCAATTAGATACTTAATGAATAAATCAATCACTAATGGCAGAGTTATAAGATGGTTGTTATTATTGCAAGAATTCAACATTACTATTCTAGATAGGCCTGGAAAACAAAACACTATGGCTGATTTCCTGTCTAGAATTCAAAATATCAAAGATGACACTCCGATTGAAGATCAATTTCCTGATGAATATCTTTTTGCAATCTCTACTCAAACTCCATGGTTTGCTGATATTGCCAATTATTTAGTTTCAGGAAAATTTCCTTCAATTATGAATGCAAGGGATAAAAGAAAAATCATTAATGATAGTGCAAGATATTCATGGGTCGCTAATGAGTTGTGCAAGACAGGTTCAGATTTGATCATTAGAAGGTGTGTTCGTGAAGATGAGATGCCTGAAATTCTCAAGGCATGTCATGATGAACCTTGTGGCGGACACTTTGCAGATAAGAGGACAGCCTATAAGATCCTTAACTTAGGATATTATTGGCCATCTTTGTTTAAAGATGTAAGGGAGTATGTCAAAAGGTGTGACAGTTGCCAAAGGGTAGGGAAACCTTCTCCTTCAGGTGAGATGCCATTACAACCTCAGGTACACATTGAACCTTTTGAAAAATGGGCTTTGGATTTTGTAGGACCCATTAGTCCTCCATCAAGACAAAAGAAATACATATTAGTTTGCACTGATTATGTTACTAAGTGGGTAGAAGCTAAACCATTACTTGTTGCTAATGAATCATCCGTAGTTACTTTTCTTTTTGAGGATATTTTTACTCGTTTTGGTGTCCCAAGGGAAATTGTTACAGATCAAGGAGCTCAATTTACATCAAGGCTAATGGAGCAAATGATGGAGAATTACAAAATCAGACATAGAACATCTAATCCTTATCATCCACAAGCAAATGGTCAAGTGGAATCCACTAATAAAGTCATTGAAGGAATCCTAACAAAGACTGTTCATCTACATAGAAGAGATTGGGTAGATAGGCTTCCCGAAGCCTTGTGGGCCTATAGAACTACATGGAGAAACACAACAGGCCATACTCCTTATGAGCTTGTTTATGGAAAGCAAGTTTTGTTTCCTATAGAGTTCCAAATTCAAACATTCAAGATGGCAGTTCACCTAGGACTTGATCTAACGGAGGCACAAAAGCATAGACTGGAGCAAATTAATGAGTTGGATGAGATCAGACAAGATGCAGTTCAGAAAACAAGTCTAGTCCAACAGCAAAGGGCTAGATGGCATGACAAGTACATCAAGGAGAAGAAATTTAAAGAGGGTGACTGGGCTCTCTTGTTTGATTCAAAATTCAAGGATTTTTAAGGGAAATTTCAGACACATTGGCTTGGGCCATATGAAATTGTTCGAATTTTTGATAATGGAGCAGTAAAAATCAGAACTATAGATGAAGAGGAGGTCACTTTTCTTGTGAATGGTCATAGACTGAAGCTATACCACAAGCCACTCTCAAGAGAAGAGTTGGTCAAGAAGTTCCAAGAAGACAATGATGTGAAGTTAATGAAGAAGAGTCTCTCTTCTTCATCAACTTGATTAAATTTTCTGAAGCATTTCTCTTTTGAAAAAAAGAAAAAGAAAAAAAAAAGGTATAAACATGAAAACCAATCATTGATTGGCATGTTTATACAGAAAAGATAGGGTGAAAATCAGAGTCTCTCTGACACTCTAACTTTTCCCATTTTTGTTTTAAGCAGCTGTTATAAAAATCATAAGCTCAGTTCCATAGTGCTTATGATTCATTTCATCTCACTCCATTCACTTATCCATTCATACTCCATTCCATCCATCATTCATAACTCCATTCCACATTTCATTCATTTCATTCCATCTTCCATCCATTTCATTTTCATGTCAAAATACAAAATTTGATATCTAGCTATAAGTGAATAAAATATGTCATGAATTGCAGTACAGCCCTTATGTTCCTTCATTCCATTTAATGGACTGAATCCATTCCATTCCACTTATCCACTTCATACATATCATAATCCATCATCCATTTTCATTCATACCACATAACATTTCACCCATACTCCAAAAACATTCCATTTTCATGATTAAAGTGTTCTACAGGAACATTCCGCAGCTCAGTGGACATTCTGCAGCTGATCAGCCTTTCTGCAGCCCGACAGTCTTTTCGCAGCTATAAACCCTGAAGGCATCAATCAGCAGACATCAGAATTACAACAAAGTGACCCAGTGTATTCATGAATCAAAAGCATCAAGAAAATTATGAAGACTCCTCCAGAGATGAGCAGAGAAGACAAAAGCTACAAAAAATCAAATAAAGGGCAGAGGTAACAAATTTAAATTACGATGGCATTTCATAAAAGTTTAGCATAGTTTAGTTGTGGATTATTCGAAAAGGTTGTTTTAATTGTTTTTATTGATCAAACACCAACAAACCCTCTACAGAATTTGTATTAAAATCTTCCATTTCAAATTTCATATCCGATAGCATTTAAGCGGTGAAATGGCCAAAGCATTTGAATTTTCCACGTCTCTTAACCAAAGCATTTAATGATGATGATTCCCTCTGCCGTCGTAAAATCCTCCGCCGTCTCCTCAATCATTAATACAATCCCTCCACCTCACTCCACTATTCTATTCCGTGACCATTTGCCATAACTTCATTCCGTAGCCGGTATTACATTCCGAAGACAGAGATATTATTATCACCAGGAGCAGAGCTAAAGGATATCAGTTTGAACAACATTGAGCATTGTAAACGCAGAGCAGAACAGAAGAGGTAAATTTGGAAGTATAACAGTGTGAGGACTCAAAGCCACTTGATCCCGTGGGCAGATAGCATATCACTATGGACGGAATTTGAAGCATTTTCACTATCAACTCAGAATTATAGCTGTGTAGAGTTTAAAGTCTGTTGTTACCAAAAGACAGAGGTGTTAAAATTGAAGTCTTTTGCTACCAGAGACAGAGGTGTTGTAGTGATTGAGTTTGAAGTCTGTTGTTACCAGAGACAGAGATGTTGTAGTGTTGAGTTTGAAGCATACCATTTGCTACTAGAGACAGAGGTGTTTTCAGTGATTGAGTTTGAAGTCTTTTTGTTACCAAAGACAGAGGTGTTGCAGTATTAAAACTGAAACCATTTGCTACTAAGAGCCAGAGGTATTGCACAAAAAGAAATTTGAAGCCATCTGCCACTGTCTATCAGAGACATATTAGCTCGAAATTTGAAATTGCTTTCATATCACTCCAAAGTTCAACAGAAGCACATCAGTCCGAGGTTTCGAAGGCATTTTTCATTATCAAACAGAGGCATACCAGCCAGAGGTTTTGAAGCTGTTGCCATTATAAATCAGAGGTATGTCATTCCAAAATTGAAGCCATTTTCATTTAAAGCTCGAAGCCACTTCAATCCGAAAAGTGAAAGTTATTGTTTTGTGGGTAGAAGAGTGTTAATTTGATATTAAAAAAATCATGGGTTTCATCGTAAGGACTGAACCTGTGGGTTCAAAATATTTAGAAGGTTACCCACAATGCAAGGAGATGTTACAACAAATAGGATGGCTTCAATTTTTGGAAAAATTTAATGGCTTTCATAAGGAAGTCACTAAAACATTCGCAAGAGCATTTCAAGGGACCGAAGTTGAAGTAGGTGATGTCAAGTTTACTGTCACTGAAGTTTTTATTGCAGAGGCTACATGATTACTCAGAACTGGAGAAAGATGGTTTAAAAATAGAGAATTTCACAATGACTCCTGGAAACAAATTTTAAAATCACCAAATATGGATGTTAGTGTATTCAAGAAAGGAATTCCCAGTACTGCATTGAAAAACAAATGGAGAAACATACTACTTCTTTTACAAAAAATTGTTACATGTGAGGGTAGATATGGGACATTTTATGTCTACCACATTAGACTAATGATGCATTTTCTGGGAGAAGACTTAAACCTACCATATTTATTGCTTCAAAGTCTGAAGAAGATGGCTTCCTGTGTTCAGAGAAGAGTTCAATTTTTAGAGACAACCCTGTATCATCATGGTTTGGTCAAAATTTTGATTGAGCATCATCTAGCTAAAACAAATGATACTTGGGATGATTTCTTAATAAGAAATCATTTTGAAGAAGCAAAAGAACCATCACCTGAACCACAGCCTACAAAGAGAAGTAGGAAATGGAGGACTTCAAAAGTTAAAATTGACAAACCAGTTCAAGAGAGCAGTGAGGAAATCATTTTGGAGAAGTTGACTCGAATCAAGAGGCAACTTAAGGAAGAGAATATAATCAAGGAATCTTCTACAGAGAAAGGAGAGGGGTCCTCTCAGCCTAGGAGAAGCCACAGATTAAAGGGAAAACTGAAGAAAACACCAATCAAACAAACAGGGGTAATCAATATAGAAGATGAAGAAACACCCATTGAAGAGGATTTTTATGAAGGAACCCCTGAAATTGATCCTGCCCAACAGGAAATTTATGATTATGTGGAAACTTTGGAGAGGATAGCTTCAGATAGCAGAGAAAGAACCCCCAGTCCTCCACTGTCTGAAATAGATATATTAAGGAGGGATAGATATGAGTTGGAATTGCTGAACAGACACATCAAAAATGAGAATGAAATTCTCAAAGATCAAATCAAGCTCAAATCTGATATGAACTCAACCTTATCCCTGCATATAGACAAAGTGGAGAGGACCAATGAGAAGTTGAAGACAAGGAACAAAAAGATGATCAGGGCACTCACCAACCTCAGGTTCAAACTTGTTATCAGGAAACCCAGAAGACCTCTAGCTTCCAGAAAAAGGAAAAGAAGGGGATTAGATGTCCTTGCAGAAGCCTCTGAATTCATAGGATAATTTGCATGAGGACATGCAAAGAGACAGCAGTGGGGGTATGTTGAGCCTTAAAATTGTGCTTTCCTTCACCTCATTTTACCTCATTTTCCCTTGTCCATTTCTATCTTAAACCCAATTGATCAATAAATATAGTTAAAATTACTTCTAGAATGGTTTACATGACTGACTTGTTGAATTTTGTGATTTTTGCTATTGTTAAGCATTTTGACCGGAACTAGCTGCAGAATGCAGACATTCCGTAGCTAACCGGCGATTCTGCAGCTACCTTCATGTTTGAGTATGTTCCAGGTGGCCTCTTGAGGAAAACCGCATATGGGCATGATCCACGTCGTGTCTACATGGTTCTTTGCTCATCATGGAGGAGGAAATGGATTCTGGGTACGGTTATGCACGTGGGAACACATTTGTGAAGGAAGACTCCTACTAGGACTGTCTCAGTCCAGATGTCTTTTCTTCTTCACGCAGCCACTTCAAAGAGTTCTAACGTGATTTGGATAAGGAAAGACATTGTTCCTAAATTGTTGTAATTATTGTTACGTGCATTTTCTTTATAAACTCTTGGGAGACCGAGAGCTAGGTGAGAGATTTTATATTAGATTTGCTGCTAGATTTTGTTTAAACTCTGTGTTACGTCCTTGAAGACACAGAGTGTTATGTTCAAACTATTGCATCGTTAATGGAGAAGACAAAGTTATTTTGAAGGCGTGATTTAATTTGAAGTTGAATGTCGTCAAGTGGTAGAGGGCCCCTGCCTCTTGCACGGATTTCTTTTGCGTAAATTAGATAAGTTTTCCTAGCTGCCTTTATGTTTTGCATTTGAATTTGTAGTTGTTTTGTTTTATCTACTGTAGTCGTATTCATTCTAGCTCTTCCACAAGAAGACACTCTTCCAACAGATCAAAATGATGAATGATGAATGACTATGGTATCGTAGAATTAGGAGTTGAATTCATAGTTGTTTTAACTAGCTACTGTAGTCGTATTCATTCTAGCTCTTCCACAAGAAGACACTCTTCCAACAGATCAAAATGATGAATGTTGAATGACTATGGTATTGTAGAATTAGGAGTTGAATTCATAGTTGTTTTAACTAGTTACTGTAGTTATATTCATTCCAGCTCTTCCACAAGAAGGCACTCTTCCAACAGATTATAATGATGAATGAAGAATAGCTATGGTAATGTAGGATTTAGTTGTAGTTTTTACTATTCACTATCACAGTTACACTTGTTCTCATCACTCTTCCACAAGAAGAAATTCTTCCAATACATCCTTAAGAAGTTCAAGACATGACCGTGATAATGAATGATTTAGTTGTGTGTGTGTACTAAGTATCATCTCTGATCTTGCTCTTAAACGCTTGCCCAAGACATCATAATGACAAGTAGGGTATGGATGTGATAACTTAGTTTTTCATTTGCTTTCAGTTCATTTGCTTTCAATTGCATACAAGTACACAGTCAGAATTGTTCTACCTCTTCCAAAAGAAGGAACTCTTCCAAGATATCACTAATGATGAACAAACAGATTGTGTAACTTCATAGATTAATGCATGTTAGTATAGTTAGAACAACTCCGGAGTTTCATTTGCATTTAATTCATGTTCAATTACTTTGTTTCAAGTTTGATGATGACTTATAGTTCAACATTGTTCTAGTTTAGTAGCATCTTAGGTTTATTCTTAGATTAACTCATTGCACTTGCATCTCATATTCACATTGTCATCCTTTGCACAATAGATTACTTTAGTTGTTAGGATTCACAAGAAAGCCTTCATTATTCACAAACATCTTTTTGTTCTGAAAACTACAAGTGATCCATAACCATAGGAACAGAAGATAACATCACTATAAGGTCTGAAATCTCTCTGCAATCTCCTCCTCATTTCATAAACAGAGCTCGTCCTCAAAAGAACTACTTTGAAAAGAAACCAATAACTCTTTGAGTATAGGTTCTGTGACATTCAATTAAATTGCAGAATAGAACTAGGAATTAATCATAGAATAGAAGAGCTTAGGACAGAGTATTACATCATTAGTGTTTGACTGTTTAGTTAGAGGATTTGCATATTTAGTGATCATTTCTCAAGTTTAGTTTGTGTCATTTGCCTAAAAAGTCATTATCAAGCTTTTGCTTCTATTTAGTCATAGTTCAGATTTTGTTTCAGTATTTCTAATTGCATTTGTCATTCCATACATTAGATTTAACTCTGTTTTGACCACCAACTTCTTTCCATTAGTTTTCTAGGCAGTTTCATTGTGAACATAAAACACCAAAAGACTAAAAACATAAAAATCACCAAAAGACCAAAAACATCACAAATCATCACAAAAGACCAAAAACATCACAAAACCACATACAACGCATTAGGAAACAAGCACCTAGGTACATATGGTACACTTCACTTCAGCAGTTTACAAATCCTGGTTGACAATTAAATGAGCTCAGTTTAGGAGACTAGATCGAGACCCAATCAAAAGTTTAAGGTGCTGTGGTTCTTCCGCCACCAACCCCGTCTGTCAGGCGTGGGTGCGATGAGCTCTCTCCGAACCTTCGCACCGCAAAAGTCTTTGAATCTGCACGAGATGAATTCACCACCATTGTCGCTCCTAAGAGCCTTCACATGCTTCCCTCGATTCCTTCTCTGCCAAACTTTGAATTTAACTTAGAAAAATGTCTCACTCTTATCGGGTATGAAGAAGATCCAAGATTTGGAGAAATCATCAACAAAGATCACGTAGTACTTGTGCTTTGTCGTCGAAGCCATGCAGAAAGGACCACACACGTCCTGTGTGAACCCTTTTCAAGGATCGGCTGTGGCGCGACTATCAATCCTTTTCGGTGAAAGGTGGGATACACATACTTCCCCAAGGTGCCCATGTATGCAATCGATCCGATCACAAGAGTTCCCTCAGTAGGCTCCAATAGAAATCAATGCAAAGATTTCAAAGCCTCGTGCAGAAGGTGGCCCAATCTCCTGTGCCACAGTTCGCCCTCATCATCCCGGCTCACCACTTCTCCCGTCTTGCATGCCATTGCTGATCAGCCATCTACTTGCAACTGATAAAGGTTCTTGACTCGAACCCCTATCTTCCGGGTCTCACCAGTAGTCTTACTGCGCAGGAAGGCTTTTCCTTCGCTAAAGACCACATCATACCCCTTGTCTTCCAACATCGCCACAGAGATCAAGTTCTTCATCAATCCTGGAACATGCAAAACTTCCTTCAATATGAAAGGTTTACCAGACTCCCTCTCAAAGGAAATGGTACCGATACCAGTCGCACTGTATCTACCATCATCGCCCATCTCGATGTGCACTCCAAGATCTTTTTCCTCCAGATCTGAAAACAGATCTCGATCTCCGGTCATGTGAAATGATGCACCACTATCCAAGAACCATACTGATCCCACCACACTTGAAACCAAGCATGCGATCAGTGAAAAATCCAGTTCGAATTGAGAAGCCAATGCCTCTCCCGCTGCAGATCCGGCAGCCTTCGTATTTTTCTTCTTCTACAAACAATTTGTGGCATAGTGTCCGTGTTGGTGACAGTGAAAATACTTCACCTTGGACATGTCTTGCTTCTTGCCTTTCGCACCAGACTGAGAAGCCTTCTTTCTCTTCTTTGCTTTGGCAGCCAAAGCGCAATTTTCTTCATCAGATACCTTGGATGAAGATCCATCCCTGGTAGTCCTCCTTATCTCCTCCTGCATGAGATCCGCCCAAAGGCGCTCCCATCCCGGCAACTTCTCGTGACCATTGACACTATCTTGATATGAATGCCAAGCCTTCAGAAGACCAAGGAGAGCTAGGTCCACCATGTCCTCATCTTTGACAGTCACCCCCACACTTCCCAGCTCATCTCTGCATTGAGTGAACTTCGTGAGGTATTTGGCGATACTGTTGCCTTTCTCCATCTTGATGTTTCTGAGCTTATCCTTGAGCGCCAGCTTCCTTTGGTCGCTCTTACTCTGGAATAGATCCATCAAAGCTTTATACATTAAATATGGAGAAGCTTTTCCATGTAGGCTGGATACAATATGATCCTTGACGCCCTCCAACAAAATCCTTCGACATTTCGCCATCTTCTTTTGCCAAGCTTCGACTTTAGCAGGATCAGTGGGCTTTTGGACATCCGTATCTACGAACTCCTTCAATCCATTATCTTCTAATACTGCCTCCATGCGATCCTTCCATGCAACATAATTCGAACTGCCTTCAAGAGCATATTCGAGTCGCATGAAACCGTTGAAAGACATTTTCAACTCCGGTACCAAGAAAACAAAACTGCTGCAAAATTCGAATTCCAAGCTCAAAGCTCAACCACTCTTGATCTGTGAGAATAAATTATTTCTAGCACAGAGATCGACTACAGGGGCATTTACTGGATATATCACCTTTCAAAGGAAAGGATGGATCCAGAGGCTACCTGGCCCGCATGCAGACTCTGTCTACCGAAATAAGTTTGTAATCACTGTGATGATCAATCTTTGCTTCAATACCTATGATACCATGTAGAAATTTGCTGAATAAAGAAGATTTATCCACCGAGATTATCCTGATCACATATCAATTCGAATTCATATGCAACACATAATCTCTTCCACTTAGATCATCACACATGCGGAAATAAAACAAGCGGTATGCGATCAAAAGATCATCAAAACATCACACACATTACACAGTATGTATGGGGAAATATTATAGCTGAAAACCCCTCAGCTATTGTGTATATTATAATGGAGAGAACATGTAACAGTACATAGTACAATACTCCTCACAAGTACTCAGTACTATCTCATGAAGTTACACACAAACTAGCTTGGTTTTGAACAAGTCATAGGTTCAAAACTCATCCACTAATTGCCTGCCTCTATTGCGCAATCAAGGCTGGTCTAATGAGAGATCCAAGGTTCGAATCTCCTTGGCTTGACAGCACAATCATCATGGGAAATTCCTCCAAGTGTGGTGCAAATCTCATGCACAACTGATGTCACAACTGATAGTTATCTCAACCCTTTCATCTACCTCTTTCACTGGTCTCCACTGAACTGTCCATGCACTGTAGTGAACTGATGTGTTCTTGAGTTGAATAATGAGTTAATAATTAGTGAATTAAATAATATTTAATTCACTCCACTCATTACTAGTTGATTAGCTAGTTAAACTAATCACAACTAGTTCAACTAAGTTAAACCGAACACAACTCCACCAAATGTCTCATCAACTCCACCAAACTCTGCCACTGAAGTCCTAACTAAAGTCAACCATGCATGAGCTCAAAAAACCCTTAGGAATAGCATAATTTCTCTGTCAGATGCAAGAGCCACTTCTGTAGCTCGAACTGAAGTGCTCCAAGAGAGTAAACTGAAGTTTAGAGTCCAAATATTATTAAGGGTAAATAATTTTTGACTTTTCTATTTTTAGGATAGGCAGTCTAAAAATAGACTTTGACCTATATGTCTAAAAATAGAGGTCCATATATTTTTTCCAACATGACCAATACTCCAAGAATAACATACTGCAACCCCTGGACCATGCTCCATATGTCTAAAAATAAACATAGTCTAAAAATAGACTTTGCGCCAAAAATCGCCTACGGGCCCACTTAGTGAAGGCAACTTCATTTCACTAAACTCCATCATCTTGTTGCATTTTCAACAGGTAGGAAATCCAGGGTGGGTGTGTGGTTGTTATGAGTGTCATGGTGAGGTTTGGTAAAGAATTTGAAGTTCCAACCAAGGGTGATTAGGGACTTCTTCCAGGTGAGAAATATGGATGGATGGGTGGGATTTCTCTCCTTAAAAATCTTTATACACTTGCCAAAAGAATGTAGAATGGATTTGGATGTACAAGTACGGAGACGGGTGCCCTAATAAACATAAAAATAATTTGTCACTATGGTGTGAGGAAGGTGTTTTACTGAGGGTGGGTGCCCCATTGGTTGGTCTCGGTGCAGGGGTGATGAAGCATATGAAAAATGTCGCAGATGGTCTATGCTGGTGGGGGTGTGATAGGAAAATTGCAAGACGCAATGGTGTGTATTCAATCTGCTGATGAGAACGGTAGTCTGGGAGAGGGGGGTTATCATGACATGGGTGAAACTTGACTTGATGTATGACAGATGAGTGAACATGAAGCACCTCCTGAGTTGGATTTTATGGCCATGGATCCAAAACTTTGGTGTATGGTCTACATGAGTGATGGATGCCATGGAGGGTGAGGTTCTACCAACCTACGAGAATGTTTACCATGTGTAAGGTGAGGTGATGATAAACATGGTCGCATGATTGAGACCTATGGTTGATTTATGTTGAGAAATGATGTTAGCATATGCAATGATTCTGTGGGGAGTCTATCATGCTAGGGATAGAATGATACCTGCTCTTGTAACTTGAGTGGTTGGGGCAACGGGTGATTCGGTGTTTTTGTAATACCTGCAACCAATACCCCAAGTAGAAATCATATTTTTTATTCAAACATATTGAAAATAACGTTGAATGGATAACGATAAGAGAGGGAATCCCTGTTGTGACTAAAAAATTAATTTTCCTGAGGCATGGATGTATGGAGCCTATTTTGACCATGATGAAGTGTTGATCACTGTGTTTCTTGCGGTTTTACAATTGGGCGTTCTGAGCTCCAATTATGGTCTGTCAAATAATGAGAAAAGGGTGATATATTAGCAAATATGTGATCCGGGAGGATATTACATCAATGCAGATTGACAATGAATTTCAGCTCATCTCTAGTCATCTCCAGTTTTTCTGATGAGAAGTCCAGCTCATCTCTAGTTTGTCTGATGAGAGTTACTTCGCCATGGTGATTTCATGGTGTGGAAAAATGTAATGGTGATTATGTGGTTCATGGTTATGTCATTATGTTGAATGATGTGGTGCTAAAAACATAAATTATTGAACCTATGGTGGATGCTAAAACTATGGTGGAAAATACCTAAACCTAAGTCCTAACCTAAGTCTAAACCATATGGCTCAAAATGATATTACAATGTTAAAACATATGTATTAAACCCTTTCAGACTATGGTTAAAACTACATACAAAATCATATATTATAACAGTCGGAATAAAAAACATATATCAGTTAACCATCGGAAGAGATCGCATCGGAGTTGAGCATTGCAACATGTGAATGCAGCGAATGTAACCGCAATAAGTTAAACCGTTGGGAAAACCATAGAGTTTTCTGCAGTCGGTTGATTAGTTGTCACATGTAGCTTGGGAGTCGACTGCCAATTTCCGAAGCTGTCAGGACTTGAACACTAGGTGGCAGTCTGCGGTTAGACTGCAACACAGTCACATGCCAATCGTTCAGCCTCCACCATTAACCAGACTGTGAACGGGTTATTTATAACCTATAGTTGTATTTTGGGTTTTTCTTTGTTATTTGCGCACTGTCTAATTAAAACACCATGTAACCTTATCCTAAGGTGTATGAAGTTAATTAGACCGAGAGATCAATGCTCATAATTTTCAAAACCACTTACCATTTTTGGCCCAGGAGGTTCGACCTAAACCTGGCCTGCACAATATAAAACCACCATTGCTCATGATGAAGGAAGAAGGAGTGATTTCAAAGACTTGTATTTAGATTCTGGAAGAGAGAGAAAATTTTGTTTTTAGTGTAATCTGGTCTTCCGGAGGCAGGATTGAGTGCAGAGATAGGCATTGGAAATCTAGGAGAGAGAGATTTCTGTTGACAGTGACCAACAATGCCTTCAAGCACATTTAGTCTGGTGTTTTTATGTGTAAATACTTCTATTATCACTAAAAAAATGAAGCATCATTTGACAAAGTAATATAGGTTCATGTGTCAAAGGTAGGCTCATAGGGTTCATTTTTATTTACTTGATCAAGGAAAATTTTAAATTTTTCTTATTTAAGCTTACCCTAAGGTCTAAATCCACTCACTTTTAAATCCATTCATGTCACAACACTCATAATTTTCTAATATTTTTCAATTCCCAAGGTTTTAATACCGAAATGGTCATTTTAGCCAAGAAACCACAGTTTCTTAGCGAAATACACTGAGAAATTCCACTTTTCGCTATGAAACCGTTGATACTTTCGTAGCGAAAAAGCACAAAATTACACTAAACACACTACGAAAGAGAGGTTTCCTGTCTGTCATGTCAAATTAGTTGTTAGGTTTCAAAAAATAATTGGGAAAGGGTAAGTTAGATACCATTCGATTCATTGAGGGTTAAGATCAAGGTACATGGTCAAGTCTGAAGTCATCATCACCATTTTAGGCATGTATGAGTCTTCATTGTGTTATGAGTGAGCATCAAACTTCAAAATCTTTCCTAATTCAGTAATTTATCATTCTTCATTTCTTCTTTGATATTGAGCTCTGGAGAGCTATTGAATTGAGCCAAAGTTGCGGTTGGTTTTTTCAAAGGTTTAAAAATATCATTGATCAAGCGAGGCAGAAAACTATCAAGTGAGGCAGAGAAGACACTAAATAAGCTATGGAACCAAAAATAAAGACAAATAAGGGTGGCCAATGTCTGAGATATGAGCCATCATATATGAATCTAATCAATGAAGACCCAACAGCAGTAGAAGTCTTCAGAAGGATAAGATGCTTACAGTTTTGTGAAAGATTACAACACTGCCATATACAGGTTCCCAAAGAATTTTCTGTAAATTTTAGTGGGAAAACTACTAAAGTGGGGATGTTGAACCTCACCATTACACCATAGGTCATTGCAGCAGCAACAGGGATTCGAAGGGGACAAGATAAATGGTTCAAAGGGTCAAAATTCAACATGGAGTAGTGAAACAAGTTTATGAAGCCATAAAATAGTGAAATGGACCTTACTAATGCCATTCCAAGGAGTTGCATGAAGGATAACTACTCAAATTTGCTGCTCATCCTCAAAAAATATTTTACTTGTGAAGAGAGATATTGTAAAGTATACTCTTACCATTTCAAGCTCCTCCTACACTTTGTTGGTAATATATCTCTTGATATGCCTTTCTATTTACACATAAGTCTAGAAAAAATGGTAGATAAGGTACAATAAAAATCTTAAGGAAGTGAAACTTCATTGTTCCATCATGGTTTAATTCAATTGTTGGTTTTAGATGAGCTCCAAAGACTAGGCAGAGACTGGTCTTCATTTTTGTTTGTTAGTGGTTTTGAGTTGGATACACTTACTCCTACAAGAACTCCTAAACCTAGGAGTATCCCATCACCCTTAGTGGCAGAACAAAGTGAACTAGTGGTGGTATAACCAAGTGAACCATTCATGATGGAAACAAAGCAATTTCAGATTTTTGATACACCCAATGTCCCACCTGCAAAAAAAAAAACCAAAAGTGGTCAAACCTGCAAAACAAAAACAAGCTATGAGTAAACAAGGAAGAAAAAGGATGACAAGGAGTCAAACAGCGACTTTAGAAGACAGAGCAGTAGCTAAAGGAAATCTAGAAGACATACTACATGTAATTGAAATAGAAGAGACTCCTATATTCCAGGCTGAGGTTATAGAGGAAGGTGGACAGAAACGAAATAAAGCCAAATCTGCAAAGAAACTAGAATTTGAAGGAGAAGATGCAGGTTTTATGTTCCAGGAAAAAAATCACATGACAAGGCATCCTAGAAAAATTTTGGAGAGCAGTAAAGAAGTTCATCTAGATACTGATATTGTCAATCCACCACAAGACATCATTGATCTTTCATCACCTACAGAGAAAGATTCAGTTAGCAATTCAAATAAAGGAAAGGAGAAAGTAAGGTAAAAAACAAAGTTTTAACTCCTTGAAGAACAGTTGAAGTTGGCCCACCATGAGATTTCTGTTATGAAGAAAGAAGAAATAAAACACAATGTCCAGAAGCTTTAGTTTGAAAATATGAAAGAGATTTGGGAAGAGCAGGTTGAAAGTGTTTCCAAGACCCTAGATAATACACAGCAGTTGATCAAATGGACAATGCCATTAAGGAAAAAGGTGAAACATGTCAGGAAAATGAACTTGCAGTTCAAATATACAAAACATAAATTTGAAGGATCAAGTTAAAGACCTCCAAGAACATCTTGAACTAGTCCGTGAGTTGGAGAAAAAGGGCCTTAAAATGACAGTAGTTGAGGAGCCAATTTCTCAACTCATCATAAATGAGGAAGAAACACCTCAAGATTCATAGTTTGACTTGGTTTATGATTTTAAAAGTCAGTGGCATGTTAGAAAAAGAAAAAAAATTCACCTAGAAAGTATATTTTTGAAGCTACACAAAAATCTGGAATTTTCACTATTTTCAGCAATTTCGTAGCATTCCTAGGCTTGAAGACCAGGAAAACGCTACGAAACTACTGTAGCTTTCTTTTTTGCATTTTGAACCATTTTTGGAGCTTATAAGAGGTGAAAATTTTATGGAAGATGTGTCAAGGCATAATGAGCATCATGCATAAGGAAAGAATCAAAAAATTTGATGGCAAAAGGCATTTTTGTATCGCTACGAAAGTACACTACGAAACTATCATACTTTCGTAGCGTACTGTTTTGAAGCTTTATGAGCAGGTTTTTATGCAATTATGGATAGGTTGATACTTTCAAAGGTTCAAGGGACTTTTTCAGCAGTCATCCAAGACTTAAAGACCACGAAATGAAGACAACTCATCAACCAAACTACTCGTCGAAGATAAGGACCAGTTTTCCTAAAAAGAAGGGTTTGTTTCCAGATTTAGAGGAGGTTAATTAATATGTCCTGTAGTGATGAGTCCCATCACAGCCTATTCGAACCGTAGAAGGAATAGTTGTCAAAGATGTAATTTGTTTAGAAGTTAAGGTAGTTGATGTAATAATGAACAGTTTGAGTCCTATTAGGAGAAGGACCGTTAAGTAGAATAGTTGTCATTTTCTCATTAAAATAGATGTTTTCTTGTTATGAAAGGTGTCATTAGGATAAGTTAGATGAATCTAGCTAGGAGGCAGATCATTTCATCATGTAACAAGTCTATTAAAGGGCATATATTCAAATTTGTCATGGGTTGGAGATTTTTTGGCAATACTGAAGCTTTATGTAAATTAACTATTTTCAGTAATACAGAGACTTGTTTCTTGACCAACCTGAGATTCTGATTGAGTTTTTAGTGTTTATCTTATCTACAATTTCTATGTGTACCATTTGCAGTGGTTTTCATCTTTAATACTCAGAATTCATTCAAGTAATTATTTGACTTCCTATATAGATGAATTGACCGTGTTATTTCTTGTTTCATGTGTGTTTACCTTTGCTGAAAACTCTTACCTACCTCAGCTTCCACGTCAAGTGAACTTACTACTGAATCACTGAAATTGTTGAATCCATAAGCCCAATGTTTGCAGAATGATTCTATTTCAACCTATACACATCACAAGCAAGTTTTTTTTCCAAGTAGAGTTAGCCATCTAGATACATATTTATTCAATATCATTAACCCTTTGGGATAGCCTTCTCAGAATGAAGAGGCTAAGCTTCAGTTACAAGATTGGTTTGAAACAGTTACATGAAGTTGTCTAATTAGCAGCCTATCAGATGCAATTTTGTGATAACAACTTCTTTGGATCAATCCTTAATAAAACAAACGCCCATATTGAATTTAGCAAACCTGGAGACGTAGTCCGCCAGGGACGAACTATGTAACAATGTTTGTTGTCTCTTATCTATGTTATTTGCTGAAAATTCATGTTTATTTATTCTTCTTAAGTTCTATTTTAAGTCATAAAATCATTTTCTTTCCTTCAATCTTCCACACTAAGTGATCAAGTTAACAATAAATTCACTATTAGAAAAAAATCAGTTCTACTTCAGTATTAGATCAGATCTATTTCAGATCATATATTTTGGTATCAGAGCAGGTTGTGTTGTAGGATTTTTTCCAGTGAATGTTAACCATGTCCAGATTGTGACGTGGAGAAGGAACGCTTGAGTATATAGACTCAGAATTGGGAAAGTGAAAATTCGTTCATCAATCCATAATGGGAGGAACTGATGAATGTGAAACTCCTGAAGTGAAGGTCATGGATGAAGAACAAATTCAGAAAAATTTATTGAACATGCAGCGGATGTTGGGAGAACTCTACGAAGATAAGAAGGCGAGAGATGTAGCTTCTTATTTAAAGGCATCGAAGAAGGACAAGGGGAAAGGAAAGTATGATAAACCTCCTTCTCCTCCATAATCTTCATCTTCATACTATTCTTCATCTTCTTATTCTAGTTCAGATTCTGAAACAGAAAAGAAAAATTAGAAACCTCTTTTGAAAATTGATGTAAAATTTGAACTACCTATTTATGATGGCGAAATGAATCCTGAGAAACTAGATAATTGGATTAAACATTTAGAAGTGTATTGTAGAATTCAGAACATTTCTGATGAAAGAACAAAAATTCAGTTAGCTACACTTAGAATGGGGGGAACAAATTTAATCTGGTGGGAAAGTAAAACTAAAGTAGATTTAAATCAGAAAGGTGAAGTCATCTCTTCATGGTTTAAGTTTCTAAAAGCTCTCAGAAAACAATTCTATCCTTTGGGATACATGCAGCAAGCTGTTATTGATTGGCAACATTTGAGGCAAGGTAAAGGGTAGAATGTTCAGGAGTTTACTCAGGATTTTAGGAAGAAAGCTTTGGTGATTGGTATTCCATTAGATACACATGAAACTTTATTAAAGTGCATTTGAGTTTTACATTCATATTTACATCATACATTATTAATGTTTAATCCCGATTACTTTGATGAAGTGTGTGTTCAAGCCATACACATTGAATCAGGTGGCAAACCATTCATGTTTTCACAGAAAGCATCCAAATAGTTGGACATCAAGGATTCCAAAGATATCAAGAGGAAGAGTAGTTAGAAGGGAAAGAAAACAACGACAACTCAGAAGGAAAGTGAAAGATCTACCTATACTCACTACTAGAGGATCGGACACGATGAAGCCAAACTTCACCCAGAACTTGGACGAAAGAAGTTCCAGAAGAAGAAAGGTGAAAATAAGGCTAATACAACAATCCAAAAAGCTTTGGGCTCTAATTCAGGTGATGAAAGTAAAATAACCGCCATGGTTTCGACAGGTAATAGTTTTGACGCTAGTTTAAGTTCTAGTACTTCTGCATATTCTTTAAACATAAATCATCTAGATGAGGATTAAAGAGCCTAATTATTTAACATAGGGGTAACTTCTAAGCACACAAAAATAGATACATTGTTTGACATTGGATCAAAGGAAAATTTAATATCTTAATAATTAGCTAAGAAATTGGGTTTGGAGACACAAAATCATCCCAGACCATACCCATTAGGTTAGCTAAAAGAAAAGACTCAGAATAATGTCACAAAGCAATGTCGTTTAAAATTTTCCATCACAGCTAATTACATTGATGAAGTGGATTTAGATGTGATTCCATTATACATATGTGGAGTAGTGCTAGGAAGTTCTTATCTCTATGATTGTGATGCAGTGTTTCATAGGAAAAAGCATAAATATCATCTTAAGAAAGATGGAATTGAATGCATTTTCTAAGCACATAAAATCAAAATTCATTTGGATTTAGTTGCTGCTAATCAGATGAAGAGACTAATAATTTCAAGTAAGAGATATGTGCTCATGGTTGTAAAAGAACAACATAAGGATCAACATGATGCTTTTTTAGGTTGTGAATCTTAGTTTAAAGATAGTTTGGTTAAAGTGGTAGATTCTTTTCAAAGTCTATTTAAAGAACCAAAACATATGCCTCCTAAATGGGAAATACAACATGAGATACAATTGATGTCTGATGCCCCTCTTCCTAATGTCAGAATATATCGCATGTCAGTCGTAGAGAATGAAGAAATAAAGAAACAAATCCAAGAGTTGGTTGAAAAACGTCTCATTCAACCCAGTTCATCTCCATGTGGTTCACCCATAATTTTAGTTCCTAAGAAATACGAGACATGGAGAATGTGTGTCGACTTTAGGGCCTTCCTAGGATATATGATTTACTTTACTAGTTGAAAAAATTTGTTTATTTCACTAAGTTGGATTTGCGTAGTGGGTATCATCAAATTTGCATCGCAAAAAATGACATCTAGAAAACTGCTTTTAAAACTTGGCAGGGGCTATTTGAATGGTTAGTGATGCCTTATGGTTTGTGTAATTCTCTAACAACTTTCATGTGGGTTATGAATGATGTATTCCATCCATACATTGATAAGTTTGTACTAATATTCTTAGATGATATCCTCAATTTTAGTTCCAGTATGGAATATCATGTTAGGCATGTTAAACAGGTCTTCTAAGTGTTTCATGTTGGGAAAAATACTGAGAGGGGGGGTGAATCAGTATTTAGGTTTGAACTATTTTTCTTTTCTTTTTCTTAAAACCTTATGTTATAGTACTGCATCCAACATGTATGTCCAGATAACTTATTATGTCTTTACTTGGAGCATTACATCAGATAAGCATTAAGCATGAACAGAAATAACAGAACAAACCATCAAACATACGCGACACATATGAACACCAGTATTTAATGTGGAAACCCAATTTGGGAGAAAACCACCGCTGCTGTAATCTCAGTCTTCAATATTTATTATAGAGAAAACTTCTTACAATATATGTTGGTGTAGACTTATACCAGCACGCAGGCACCCACTTGCAGAAGGCTACAACCTTCTCTCACTTACCAACTACCACTGGAAGGGAGCTACAAACCCCTCTCTGAAGGCTTCGACCCTCAGCACCACTGCGGACCTCGTTTGATCAATTTCATACTGGATCCACCAGTTTCCATACGATATACCTTGCTGGTCATCAGATTTATTTATTTTCTGTATACTCACACCAGTTCTTCATGATATCGCCCGTCATTTAAACCAGAGATTTATCATCGCCAGATCATTATATTCATGGGTGCATCGTAGTCTCATATTTATCAGTTAAGAACAGAGCTCACCCATACAGATATTCTTTTGAGAAAATTTATTCACAACCCTTACAATGCACACCCCTCGTTCTTTACTTTTCTTCTCCTTATATAGTTTTTCCTTTATTAAAACCATGAGTCAAAACCACGAACCACTAATGGTATTCCTCTGACAGTATTCCTTTTATTTTATCCCACGGGGCTTTACTACCCCTTTTAAGTTTTATCTATCAATAAATATATTTACAATTTGAACAGAACTTTAGGATTAAAGTTAACCCTTCGCATTTTAATCCTTTCAAATAATATGGTAAACATTTGACCCTGGGCCCAAAAATATAGTCAATAGCCAATCAAACACACGCATGGTACCATAGGTAAATTTCGCGCAAGTCCATCATCCGATCACCGTTAGATTAGCACGCTTCCAGATCAACGGTGTATATGCATATAGCTCGACCTTCGATACCGATCGTTAACGTGCGATGGCCCACCGTACCTGTGTTAAACTTCGCGCACCTTCAACAAATGACGACTGTCCGATGACCCCTTTCCCAGATCAACGGCGCTCAACGATATCGCTGAGCGTCCTAGGTCGAACTATAACACGCAATGGCGCACAGTAAAAAGTGGTTTTGTAGAATCGTATAGGGACGCGTGTCGCTCGTTCTATGGAATCGTTCCCCACCTTTTGAATACCGCTTGCCCATTGAAAGCGGTGCAATAAAAACCATAAACCACTTTTACTGTTCACACGATCATGGTTCCACTCTTCCACGTAGGGTTCCGTCACCTTTTAAATGTATTATTATAATTAAATTGCGCTTTAATGTTTTGCGTTCCGTCGTCACCAAGAGTTTCGCTACTCCATTAATCTACGCCATCTCCCATCATCAACCCTTCCAATTACACAGGACATCATTCGACTCCATTACAGAGATTATTCACACAGAGGTTCAAGGGATTCCATACAAGAATTACATCAGTTAATACACATATAATACACATATCCTAACTCTGCAACGATGATTTCATTCTTCTCTAGGCACTGTAGGTATCCTCTACCCATTATGAAATTGATCACACAGGTCATATATATATTCCATATTTACTCAACCATACTTAACACAATTCCATAGTTCTTCATCAACATACACAAATCTTGGCCATATATTCAATTTGTCCTTCAATCTATTACCTTGACTCTTCCTAACAGCTCTCCCTTTTGCCATTTCCTCTGCAAACTATATTAAACCCCTAAATCAAATCTACTGCTCTGTCTCTAATTCCTCTGTTTCATCTGCTGCCTTTGCTACCTCTCTGTTTCTTTTGCCTTCCTATCTTTGCTTTGCCAATTCCTTTGCCATCAGTGACAATATTTCCAGCAATCTCCCCCTTTGGCATTGATGGTAATACTCTTCCTCTGATGGCCTTTCAGAAGCCCTTTGTTGGTTTTCCTCCCCCTTTGACATCAATGGCAAAGATTTTGATCAAGATCCTTTAAACCGATAATGTCATGCTCCCCCTGAGATCATGCTGCATCTTCAAACATAATATGATCAACAATTCATCCTTTTCATATGACCAATGCTCCCCCTGTGCCTATGCATTCAGAGATGCTTAACAGCATCTCACAACCAATTTAATCTTTTGTATTTAAGTAGACCTGATCCTCTGCTCGGCAAAGACTAATCCTAGTTTCTGTCTGAGATATTCGAACGCTTCCCTGGTTAGAGGTTTCGTAAATATATCAGCAACTTGTTCTTTGGAGGAAACATACTCCAATTTCACCTTTCGTTCAAGCACTTGTTCACGTAAGAAGTGATATTTGATGGGAATGTGCTTAGTCTTGGAATGCATAACAGGATTCTTTGAGATACTGATAGCACTTGTATTATCACACATAATGGAGATAGGAGGTGAACATTTGATTTGAAAGTCTTGTAGGGTTTTCATCATCCAGAGAAGTTGAGTGCAACATGATGCAGCAGCCACATATTCTGCTTCTGCTATAGATAAGGCAATGGAGCTTTGCTTCTTGCTGAACCAAGATACTAACCGAGGCCCCATATAGAATGCACCACCACTAGTGCTTTTCCGATCATCAACACTTCCAACCCAATCTGCATCAGTGTATGCATGAAGAGTAAGATCAGAA
Source organism: Pinus albicaulis (assembly GCA_034641835.2). Classification (NCBI taxonomy): domain Eukaryota; kingdom Viridiplantae; phylum Streptophyta; class Pinopsida; order Pinales; family Pinaceae; genus Pinus; species Pinus albicaulis. The sequence goes on along the minus strand of CM076582.1, from coordinate 154,055,944 downwards.
TTCTTTGGATACCATAGTCCAAAGTCTTGAGTTCCTTGTAGATATTTGAATATTGTTTTCACAGCCTGAAGATGAGACTCTTTTGGATTATCTTGGAATCGTCCAACAATCCCAACTGCATGCATGATGTCTGGTCTTGTCCCAGTGAGATAAAGTAGACTTCCTATCATAGATCTGTATTCTGGTTGATTCACCGTGGGGGAATCATCATTAGAACTGAGATTACATCCGGTTATCATTGGTGTACTTACAGGTTTGCAATCTTCCATGCCATACTTCTTCAGGATTTGCTTGAGGTATTTTGCTTGTGATAAGAATATGCCATCTGTTGCTTGTTGCACTTGCAAGCCAAGAAAGAATGTTAGTTCCCCAAGCAAAGACATTTCAAATTCTTGCTGCATATCAGAAGCAAATTTTTGACTCATAGACTCTTTATTACTTCCAAAAATGATATCATCAACATATAAAACCACAATCAATAGTTTGTCATTTTCAATTTTTGTGTATAAGTTGCTATCAGCAGACCCTTTTGAAAATCCTTGTTGATGAAGATATTTGTCAAGACGATAGTACCATGCCCTTGGAGCTTGTTTGAGACCATATAGAGCCTTTTTAAGTCTACAAACAAGTTTTTCATCATTTCCAAAAATGAATCCTTCTGGTTGTTCTATATAAACTTCTTCTTCTAGATCACCATTGAGAAAAGAAGATTTAACATCCATTTGATAAACTTTGATTTGTTGGAAGCTTGAAAAAGCAAGAAACATTCTTATGGCTTCAAGTCTGGCTACAGGAGCAAAGGTTTCTTCAAAGTCTATACCTTCCTGTTGAGCATACCCTTTGCACACAAGTCTAGATTTATTTCTTATAACATCCCCATTCTCATTTAACTTGTTTTTGAATATCCATTTAGTTCCAATGACATTTTTGTCATGAGGTCTTGGTACTAATACCCAAGTGTGATTCTTTTCAATTTGATCAAGCTCTTCATTCATGGCTTGAATCCAACATTCATCTTTGCTAGCTTGACTGACATTGTGAGGTTCAATAGTGGACAGAAATGCCAGATTGCTAGAAGATCCCACAAGAGTCCTTCTTGTTTGTACACCTGATCCTTTTTCTCCCAAAATTTGAGATTCTGGATGATTCTTTTGAACATATCTGGATGGAGCCTTTTCAGACAAATCATCTTCGGGTTCTTCACTGGGTTCACTGTTTGTATCATTACTATTTGATGTAGAAGGATATGTGTCATCATCATCTTCATCTGTTGTTTTCTTTTCTTCTTTTGGAGCTGCAGGAGACTCATCAATAACAACATCAATACATTCAACAATCTTTCGAAGTCTTTTATTGTAACATTTATATGCCTTAATCCTAGAGGAGTAACCAAGAAATATTCCCTCATCTGCTCTGGGTTCAAACTTGCCAAGTTTTTCATCATTATTCTTGATAAAGCATTTGCTCCCAAAAATTCTAAAATGCTTTATAGTGGGAGGATTACCATACCAGAGTTCATATGGATTTTTATCACTATTTACATGAACATGTGCTTCGTTGAGAATTTTTACTGTTGTATGTGCTGCTTCTCCCCAAAATGTGTCAGGTGTTTCGGAATCATCAAGCATAGCTCTAGCCATTTGTTGAACTGTTCTGTTCATTCTTTCTGCAACGCCATTCTGCTGTGGAGTGCCAGCTACAGAGAACTATCTTTTTATGCCATGTTTTTCACAGAATTCAAGGAATTCATTGGATGTATATTCTCCTCCTCGATCATATCTATGACACTTGATTTTTAGATCTAATTCATTCTCAACTAGTGCTTTGAAGATCTGAAATTTCTCAAATGCTTCATATTTGTGTTTAAGCAGCCCAATCCAACACATTCTAGAGAAATCATCAATGAATAAGATATAGTATTCTTCACCACATGGTGAATTTTTCCTCATAGGTCCACATATGTCAGTACGAATGGGTTCAAGAGGCTTACTTGATGATCCTTCCTTTGCATTAAATTGTACCCTGGTTTGCTTGCCGAATTGGCAAGATTTGCATATGATATTTTCAGGTAGAGTAATATTGGGAAGATCATGAACAGCTTTAAGTATGCTTGATTTATTAATTTGAGAGAAACTCAGATGCCCCAAGCTTCTATGCCATAGCCAATTTTCTGAAGATTTACTCAAATAACATTGTTCTTTTGGGCTCTTCAATATATACAGGTTGTTTGGAATTCTTTTTCCTTTTATAATTGCTTTACCTGTATCAAGATCATGTACCACACATTCTTTTGAACTAAAGACAACTTCAGTTCCTTGATCACACATTTGACTTACACTTAACAAGTTATGCTTTAATCCATCCACATTCATGACTTCATTAGCTTTCACCTTTTCTTTTAGAAAAATAGACCCTTTTCCCTTAATGACCGCAAGAGTATCATTTCCAAATGTAACATTTTTTCTTTTCCTAGAACACTATATGCAAGAAGTTTGTCTTTATCACCTGTCATGTGTCTTGAGCATCCACTATCAATTTACCATTGGTTTTCTTCATCTTCTGCAAATAACGCTATGCCATGATTTTCAACCTGCAATTCCTTCTTTTTCCATACTTTGGAGCTTGAAGGAACATGTTCTTTTGGTTGAACTTTGCTCCTGCATTCATATTCTTCATGGCCAAATTTATTGCAATAAACACATTCAACTTCATTCTGAAGAGGAGAAAAGTTGTTATAAGTATTCTTCTTTGTTTCAATATCAGTCCTTTTCTTTCTTGCTTCTCTTGTCATGATGGTTTTATATGCAACACATTGAACAACTTTATGACCAAAATTGTGACATGAGAAACATTGTCCATCGAAGAAGAAATTTCTACGATCATAAAATATTCTATATGAATTTACTTGTTGATTGGTGTTTCTTCGAAAGACATTCATGTTAGTGTTCTTTGAATTGAGATGATCATGTTTTATCTATAAAGATTCTTTATTCCCTTGCTGAGTGGCATCATGTTGTAAACCAGTTGTAACTACGTTTAGATAATTTGGTGCTGAAACCTGAGAAGATTCTCCAATATACCCAAGACCTATCTTTATAAGAGGAGAATGTTGTACCTTGATACTCTCATCTAATGTTTCAGATCCTTTAGCAAATCTAAGATTCAGAGTTTTTCCTTTCTCAAGTTCTTTTCTTAGACTTACTACTTCACACTCTAATTTCTCATTGTGTTTCTCCTTTTCTTCAAGCTGATTTTTCAGTGTTTCTATGGTTATTTTACTTTCTTCTAAGAAAATTTTGAGTTTATTGTTTCCATCAAAAAAATCACTATCTTCTAGAGCATCCACAAAAGTATCTTTTTCTTCTCTAAATTCTTTTCCAAATGCCATGAGAAGTCTAAGATCTTGTTCACATTCTTCCTCACTATCAGATAACCCATCACTATCTTCATGAGTATAGTAACTCTTTCTAGTGCTAAAACGATTCTTATTCCTTTTTGCTACTTCCTTCCCCTTTTTATGTGTTTCTTTATAAGGACACTTAGCAGCATAATGACCAACTATTCCACAATTAAAACATTTGAAAGGAAGCTTACCTCTGAACCGTCCTGTGCCAAGTTGAAGTTTCGTTACAAAGTTTATCTCATCTTCTTCTGAGATATATCCTGATCCTTCTGTTTTTTGTACTTCCTTCCCTTTTGTAGAAGTTCTAAAGACTGCTTCTTTGACTTCAGAAGGTCCTCCTCTTCTCATTTCATATGCAGTTAGTATGCCATCAAGTTGCACCACAGTAAGGTTTTGAAGATCCTGCTTTTCTTCAAGGGCAGAAAATTTTGACTCAAATTTTGTCGTTAGTGATCTTAAGACTTTCTCAACCAAGGTAGATTCGGTTATTGATTCTCCCAGATTTCTCATATGATTTACAATATCATCAAGACGTGAAAAAAAATTGGCAATGCTCTCCTCATTATCCATTTTTAGATTCTCATATTGAATTCTGAGAGTTTGGAGTTTAGCACTTTTTACCTTTGCATCACCTTCATAACTTAGAATGATTTTGTCCCATATTGTCTTGGCTATATTTAGCTACATGAATTTGACAAATTCTGATTCAGTTAGACTTCCCAATAGAGCATTGACCGCCTTTTCATTCGTTTCATAATTCTTTCTTTCCTTCGGAACTGTTGGTACTGCAGCTGGGTATTGATATCCTTGTTCAAAAATTTCCCATACCTCTGCTCCCAGAGACTAAATATAGGATCTCATCCTTGTTTTCCAGAAGATTAAATTGTTTCCGTTAAAGAGCGGAGGCCTGATAAATGTTGTTCCATCTTGATTGCTCATTTTGCTTGATCTTCCTTCTAGCGGCTAAGCTTTTCAGAAGGACCTGCTCTGATACCAATTGTTGGGAAAAATACTAAGAGGGGGGGTGAATTAGTATTTAGGGCTGAACTATTTTTCTTTTCTTTTTCTTAAAACCTTATGTTACAGTACTACATCCAAAATGTATGTCCAAATAACTTATTATGTCTTTACTTAGAGCATTGCATCAGATAAGCATTAAGCATGAACAGAAATAACAGAACAAACCATCAAACATACGCGACACATATGAACACCAGGATTTAAGGTGGAAACCCAATTTGGGAGAAAACCACCGCTGCTGTAATCTCAGTCTTCAATATTTATTATAGAGAAAACTTCTTACAATATATGTCGGTGCAGACTTATACTAGCACGCAGGCACCCACTTGCAGAAGGCTACAACCTTCTCTCGTTTACCAGCTACCACTGGAAGGCAGCTACAACCCCCTCTCTGAAGGCTTTGACCCTCAGCACCACTGCAGACCTTGTTTCATCAATTTCATACTGGATCCACCGGTTTCCATACGACATACCTTGCTGGTCATCATATTTATTTATTTTATGTATACTCACACCAGTTCTTCATGATATCGTCCGTCATTCAAACCAGATATTTATCATCGTCAGATCATTATATTCATGGGTGCATCGTAGTCTCAGATTTATCAGTTAAAAAAAAAGCTCGCCCATACAGATATTCTTTTGAGAAAATTTATTCACAACCCTTACAATGCACAACCCTCGTTCTTTATTTTTCTTCTCCTTATATAGTTTTTCCTTTATTAAAACCATGAGTCAAAACCACGAACCGCTAATGGTATTCCTCTGACAGTATTCCTTTTAGTTTATCCCACTGGGCTTTACTACCCCTTTTAATTTTTATTTATCAATAAATATATTTACAATTTGAACAGAACTTTAGGATTAAAGTTAACCCTTCGCATTTTAATCCTTTCAAATAATATGGTAAACATTTGACCCCGGGCCCACAAATATAGTCAATAGCCAATCAAACATGCGCATGGTACCATAGGTAAACTTCGCACAAGTCCATCGTCCAGTCACCGTTATATTAGCACGCTTCCAGATCAACGGTGTATATGCATATCGCTCGACCTCCGATACCGATCGTTAACGTGCGATGGCCCGCCGTACCTGTGTTAAACTTCGCGCACCTTCAACAAATGACGACTGTCCAATGACCCCTTCCCAGATCAACGGCACTCAACAATATCGCTGGGCATCCTGGTTCGAACTATAACGCGCGATGGCACACAGTAAAAAGTGGTTTTGTATAATTGTACAGGGATGCGTGTCGCCCATTCTATGGAATCTCTCCCCACCTTTTGAATACCGCTTGCCCATTGAAAGCGGTGTGATAAAAACCATAAACCACTTTTACTATTCGCACGGTCATGGTTCCGCTCTTCCATGCAGGGTTCCATCACCTTTTAAATGTATTATTATAATTAAATTGCGCTTTAATGTTTTGCGTTCTGTCATCACCAAGAGTTTCGCTACTCCATTAATCTGCGCCATCTCCCATCATCAACCCTTCCAATTACACAGGACATCATTCGACTCCATTACAGAGATTATTCACACATAGGTTCAGGGGATTCCATACAAGAATTACATCAATTAATACACATATAATACACATATCCTAACTCTGCAACGATGATTTCATTCTTCTCTGGGCACCGTAGGTATCCTCTGCCCATTATGAAATTGATCACACAAGTCATTTATATATTCCAGATTTACTCAATCATACTTAACACAATTCCACAGTTCTTCATCAAAATACACAAATCTTGGCCAGATATTCAATTTGACCTTCAATCTATTACCTTGACTCTTCCTAGCAGCTCTCCCTTTTTCCATTTCCTCTGCAAACTGTATTAAACCCCTAAATCAACTCTACTGCTCTGTCTCTAATTCCTCTGTTTCATCTGTTGCCTTTGCTACCTCTCTATTTCTTTTGCCTTCCTGTCTTTGCTTTTCCAATTCCTTTGCCATAAATGACAATATTTCCAACAATCTCCCCCTTTGGCATTGATGGCAATACTCTTCCTCTGATGGCCTTTCAGAATCCCTTTGTTGGTTTTCCTCCCCCTTTGACATCAATGGCAAAGATTTTGATCAAGATCCTTTAAACCGATAATGCCATGCTCCCCTTGATGTTAGTATGAATCTTTTGTCGAAGTGTACGAAAAAAGACCACTTTAGCTACAAATAACTTATAGCCCTAACATCAAATATGGCTGCCAATATCTTCAGATCTGCAATTAGTTGATCAAAAAAAGTGCTACAAAAATCCAGATCTATGCATAAAGAGACATTATGCAGTAAAAATAAGGTTTTGCTCCATGCATCCAATAGACAAGACAAGAACAATGTTTTTTGAAAGAATTTTTGTATTAAGGGTACCTAGGAGGAAAACAAGAAGGTGTTTCCAATTCTCCTCAATGGGATGGGTTCTTGGAAGTCCTCAGCACTTCAGATCTAGCATTTCTCTCTCCTGTTGGTGTAGAAAACCCAGACAAAGATAGAACTCAAAGGGAGCTCACACAAAAAATAATGGAAAATATGACAATGATAATGGCTCAAAGTCAGACCAAGAGTATAGATCCAGAGTGATCTAATAGGCAACAAAAGGTGAAGAATGGTAGGAGAAACCCTCCTATTTATAACAAAATATTGGGTCATTCGAGATCATAGTGCATGATTAAAATAACATTAGCCAAATCTAGATCCACCTTTTATGGAATATTTTATTATATTTGTTGGAGGGAAAAAGTATTTGACTTGGGTCAAATCCCTTTATTTGTGAATAATAAATAAATAAATGATTTATTTATCATTTTAAGGAAGTGTTTGAAGGATAATCAAATAAATAATGATTTATTTAATTATTTATGGGTGATTTAGTCATATTTAACAAGGAATATTATTTAAATAAGATTTAAACAATTATTCCTAGAAAATAATAAGATAAATAAGGATTTATCTAATTAATTTCTTTGTTTTGGGTTAAACATGACCAGGAATAATAATTAAATTATTGCTTAATTAATTATTCCTTGAGGAAAATCAAACAAATATAGGTTTGTTTAATATTTCCTTTTGGGGTTTCCTGTTTAGACCATAAACAACCTAATAAATGTGTTTCATTAAGTTATTTTACATAGTGAAAGCAATTTTACTTAGGGTAAAATTGGTCTTACATGGTGTACTTGGGTCCATCTAATGATAATAGGTTAGATGACCAAAAAATGGTGTAACAGATTGCCCCCTAGCGTGTGAGTGTTAGGAGCAAATCGTATGACCGAAGTACGTTGTAAGAACTCAATCACCAGACATCAAAAGGGAAGTCAGAGAGAGAAATGTAAGGTAGACTAATATGCTGAAGAACTAGACCCTGAGGAGACGAGACTTATAGGTGCAACAAGTCTCTTTTTATGAGAGGGTACCTGTGATAAAGGCGGCGGGGGAGGCATACCTATGCCCGCTGAGACAAAGTACAAAAGAATAGTGTGTCCAGTAAACAAGGGACTGAACCATAAAGTACAGTCGGCATAAACATGAGCCAGATAACAATACAATGAGGGATCCCATATACATGTTGTGCCTGGGATAACAGCCAGGACCTATACAATAATATCTGAGTAGATGAGATACAAATACAACCCAAATGCCCCCTATAAGCGGGGAAGGGCTCACAAAATCTGACTGATATATGCAAATCAAAGAGGCGCTGCAAGCGGCTAAGGCCGACATCATCAAATATATGGAGCTGCATCGAAAGCTACAATGAAGAGGTCATCCGGGCATGTGGGTGGCTACCTGCAGGGCCACCCCCTCATGAGGGCTGAGACATCTCACACACACCCGGGAATCACCAAAAGCGACTGCTGCATCACTAAACCATCAAGCATACGGATCTCGATCATGCTAAAAGGAGCTGGAGTGGAGAAACAATCAAGTTAAAGGGAAATGAGAGATCCCTTTGCCTGATCCAAGGCACCGAACAAGAGTGGAAGCTGGAACCAAGGTACACCGCCCTCTAGACCTGTCTTCTGGAATGAAGGAGCTGATGTCGACAGAAGGAGGTCCGCCATAGGTGAGGCAATGAGAGATCCTCAACTAAGGCACGAGAGAAAATAGTAGCGCAACGGACAGACTAATACCAATGATGATGATGGAATGGAGGGGACTGAGTAGCGAATGGATGACTTCCCTTGCTAGAGCATAAAGGGCATGAATGACATGGCAGCGACTGACACAGTATCATAAGGGACAAGGGATAGTGGGACTGACGGCCATAATGTGCGACACAAGAGAGAGACAAAGCAATGAAGGGTGGAGGATTATACCGGGTACAAAGAGACTCGGGATAGACTCCATGAATGCGATGATGACTCAACTTGGATGCTCTAAACAAGGGCGACTCAATGGTGCTACCACACAGAAAAGGTCTCATGGGGGACCATGAAAACATGAGTACAAGATGGTATCTCATGACAAAAATCGGCACGAACAAGGACAAGTATGGAGGCAAAGTGGTGCCCCAAGTACAAGTGTTGTAAGTGAGGAAATTCGATTTTGGGGGGGAGGTGAAGTGACCCATCTTGGGAAAAATGTGTCCTGGTGAAGGATCAAATCACAAAAGACTAACAGATACCCATTTGAGGGCTCGGTGAGAGCTTTCCAATGGTGCAGACAGTTTGTCAAACAGAGCTATGGTGTGGTCGCAGCAGGCGAAAGAAAAAATAAGGGTTCTCTTTTAATAGGGCAGTTTTCCCTCCAAATTCACTCATTTGCTAGTATTTTTGTGGTGACTGTAGAGAGGAGAGAAGGCCCTAAATCTTGCGGCGAGCATAGCGGACAAACCGACCGTTGGAATCGAGATTCGTCAGTTGCAGGTAAGAGGCCTAACCTTACTCTTTCATTTGGATGGATTGAAAGTTCAGATTAGGGCCCAGAATCTCAGGAACAGTCCCTCTTTCACCTCTATGGCCGGGTCGCACTTTTTGGGGAAAAAACTGCGACCTGGGAAGCAATTTTTGAGCCAAAAACTGTGACCTATCCCAGGATTGGGCAAAAAAGTGCGACCTGGAGGATGAAGGAGATTGCAGTGCTATTTTAGGGCTGAGATTTGGGTTTTTGTTATTGGTTACAGTGTTGCCTATCTGTATACTGACAAAGATGATGTGTTTGTGCAGATATGGCAGATATACGGGTCAACTGTAGAGAGAGAGACCTGGGTACATTACAGTCAGAGATCCAAGCAGATCAGGTGTCCGTCGTGTATTGGCCAGATTTGGGGTTCTGAAGTTTTTGAAGAACCCTTTGATGAGAGTAGGGGAGCCCTTGTTGGCCCGAATTGTCAGTTATTGGGATCGAGATCATGAGGTCTTTGTAGTGCAGGGGCACAGGATCGAATTGACAGTCCAGGATCTGTATTTCCTGACTGGTCTCCCGCCACTTGGGATGGTGGGAAATATGCAGCCAGTGTTACCGTGGGGGCGGAACATCATGGAGTTTGTGGAGTGACATTTTCGACTGGGTCTCCAAGTCAAAGGGACTCGGATACCGATCGGGGACCTAGAGAGATTAGAGACCCATGCAGTGGCCGCAGCAGTGCTGCGGATCTTGGGCAACCAGGCGCTCCATCACATCACTGGGGGGCAGATGATGATTGTGGAGAGTGTGTTGAGTGGGACCTACTATGGGTGGGCCCAAATGATGTTCGTGTCATTAAAACGATAGCTGTCGCTTTGCAAGCAGCAAGTGAACCACGATTGCTCATATGGGACTTTGTTGTGCTCCTTCTTTTTTGAGAATATCCTGACCTTACGACCTCGTATACAGCTCCCAGATGGGGGCCCGAGAGAGCCCAGGATGCGCTGGTGGGGGCGACTACTGTGCAGAGGAGGAGGAGGGGCGGTCGGACGGTTGTCTCGACCTGAGTTACTTGCCCATTGGGATCAGATGTCGTTATACATAGACGACTATCCCTATAGTGGGATGAGTCATTGTGGGGATCCGGACCTACCACTTCCGCCTGGTCGAGTATGGGGACCCGATGGTAAGTGACTACTCTTTTTTGGGCATGTTAAAGAGATTGAATAGTAGATAGGGTACTGATTCATGTACTTTTGGTATGCAGATATAGCTCTGGTAAAATCGGCCAGATATATGGGACGACCGGCAGCATCAGGAGCTGCAGGCCCAAGTGGATCGAGAGCGGCACATAATGAGGATGCGACCGCCCTCTTGGAGGACATCCTCCGTAGATGCGAGAGGTTGTTGACTGGTGTTTCAGAGCGCAGGTGGCAAGACTTAGATGACCAGTACATAGAGCCATGTATTGGTCTACCCTCGGAATGGCGAGGTGTCATGCGGCGCATGGTGATGGCCGGTCAGGGGATACGTGATCTACAGGCTGCAGGAGCAGAGCCATTGGGTCGGGATCCGCCAGATAGTGATTAGGTATGAGACAGGTGGTGCCCCCTAGTGGGTATGTAGGGATAGGTGGTGCCCCCAGTTTTGAGTTTGTTGAAACATGCTATGGGCATGTCATATGTATCAGAGTAGATGGACTCTAACCACATGTTTTACGACACATATTATGGATATGTATCTTTTTTAATGATTATGAATGTTATTGTCTTGTATAAAATGCGTGTGATAAATGCCAATCTAGAACATGGTTTGCAATGCTATCTACATAGTGATTTTGTTCTCATGGTACGTGGTTGAAAGTTATGGTTTCAAATTCACGTATCAAGAGTTTCACTCGTAAATATTGTCTAAACAGCACAGGATTATGCACACGATAGACACCATTTAGTTGCATGACAAGAAGTAGGGAATCTAAACGAACATGCAGATGGAGGATGCGATGAGAGAGGGCATCGACTAAAAGACCACGCACTGCATCATATTCAGCCTGATTATTGGTGGCAGTACCAATGCAGACCCCACTCGAGAGAACAAGGGCATGCAAGGGGGTGAAAATGGCCCAACCTGTCGAGCCTAGATTCCGGGAGTAACGACTTGCACCATCGGCATAACCGATATAGGGTGGGGACGGGAGGTCCTACGAAATAGTGTTACAAGACAAAAAATGGGGGGAGGGGGAACAATGATGGCAGTGTGAGTGTATAGTAGACATTGAGCGGCAACTCTGGGAGGGAGTGTGATGGGCAGGATGGCTATGATGCATATACAAACTAGATGGTGGTATATGAGGGCTATAGAAGGTATGGCTGGGACTCGGGTTGCGGAGGTCAACATAGATACGGGTGGTGTTATCCCGTGTATGGGCGGGAAGGATGAGGTCATGGGTGGAAAAGGTTTCCAAGGGGGCATCCTGACGGGAAAAGAGGGGATGATGAGTGGAAGGGAAACCACATGACGCGGGAAAGCTACCTAAATCATCTGTATAGGAAGAAAGGCTCACATACGGATCGTCACAGGGAATGACAGAAGAACATAGAAACAAATGGTCAAATGATGTTGATCCCAGGGTGGTCGCTGAAGGGGGATCAAGGGAAACAACAGGGGAGGATTCAAAGGGAATTTTCTCCAAGGGTCTCATAGAGGATGATAGGTAGAGAATGGTGGTAGTAGACTCCGTCATCTGGACATCAGGGGGGGGAATGTCAATGGGAGCGGGGGGATCCTCAAGCTTACCTGAAGCATACTGCGCAAGTATGGGAGAGGCAGACTGATTTTGTTCAACCTCGTACTCTCTAACTACCTCTAAAGAGGCGCGGTAATGCGTCAGGTGAGGAAAATGGTGGGAGTAATGGCCATGGATACCGCAAAAACCACAGGGTTTGTTGGTGCGAATAATCTTTGGGTTCTTGGTTACGGACGAGGATGAAATAGAGGAGTCAGGGACCGTAGACTCAGGGAACGTGACTTTAACCATGGGTTGAATATGGGGCAACTCAGGACAAGTATGGGTGGCATGACCGACGACATCACACAAGGCGCAAGGCTTTGCAGGTGGAGGAGGAGTCGGGTCAGTCGGGGTGGCCTTGTCTTTGGATGCCCGCTTGCGAGCTTTGCCTTTCTTTCCTAGAGTGGTCACCACAAGGGCCGGGTCCTGAGGAGGTGCTGGGGGCATGGTAGCAACGGAGGAAGCGAGGGGGACCGGTTGAAATGGTGTCAAAGCAAGATACGGTTTGGGGTTACCAGGTGGGGTAGCGGCTGGAGGTTCAAGGTACCAGATGGGTATGCCTAGGGTCAGGTTGGGGAGAGAGAGGGTGGCCATGACGGGGACCATATAGACTCCGGGAGGGGGAGCCAGGAAAGGTATCTGACTAGCGGGATAATGACCAGGAGGGACGGCTCCGAGATGGTTGAGGCCTGGGGGAACCGACCCAGAAGGATAGAGGGGTTTAGGGATACCAGCTGTAGGAGAAGAGCCAGAAGGAGGAGGTCTGGCTGGCTAAGATGAATGGCTAGGAGCGGGTTGCGGTGGGTGAGGTTGAGTCTGAGGTTGCTGACTAGCCGAAGCGGGTCGCTTAAGGGCAACCCGAGACGATTTCATCATGCAAAAATTCGATAAGCTGGGATCAGAGATAGGAGGAGGAGGGAGACCAGGGAAAGTTCCAAGCAAAGAGGAGTCTTTGTAGATGCCGGGAGAGACACTGGTCTAGGAATCGATGGTTTTCTTATTGGCTATAGAAGAGATGGTCGTCTTAGGGGAGGTTTGAGACTTTGGCTCATGATAAGTCAACTGGTCGATGGTGACTATATTTCCATTGTGAGGAAAATACATCTTGTGAAAAACCGCAGATGGGACAGCATACATGGCATAGGTGTAGCTTTGCCCCAAGAGAATGTTGTAATCTAGAGGGGTGTCGATGACTTCAACGTCAACGCAAACAGTCTTGCCCGCAAGAGTGATAGGAAAATTACGGAAGAGGCCAATGGGCTGGGAGGCGTGGCCATCCCACGCTCGAAGGGTGATCATGGACGGGGCCAACTCAGGAGATCCGAGCTGCGTCCAAACTGAAGCGGACATCACACAAGTGGATGCCCCCTCATCAATTATACACCAAGAAACGTTAGCGTTCCGGATTTCGACTGGGATTTGGAAGGCTACGGAAGCAGGAAGGGGAGGATGTTTTGATTGATGGGCATCGAAAACAGTCATTTGGTCATCAGCAGGATCCATAGCGCCCATGGCAGATAGTAGAGCCTTCTTTTGGGAAGGGCACGATTGGAGGAGTTCCAATGTGGAAATGGCAGTAGGAGACTGTACCAAATCATCTACTATGCTATACGAATGAGCAGCTCAACCAGGAGCAGCATTTCGGCGTAATGGTCCCTTAGGAATCTTGGTATGAACCTCAACTTTGGGTTGAGGGATATGTAAGGGACCATTGGATGTCGAAAGAGGCTCGGTAGAACCTGAAGAAGGGAACTCAGAGGCAGACTGAGCGGGAGGCTTGGGGTATTGGCGAGACCAAGTTTGAAGGTTAAGGTTGACGGTTGGGGATGGATCAGAGTTCATCATGAGGATATGGTAATCGGAGGAACCTGAAGGGGAAGGTTGAGTGGCGACCTGTCCTTCAGGTGGTTGGGCAGCCATGAATCCTTGCTGGGGGAAAGGATCGGTAAACACAGCCGGTTGAGTAGTGGCCACATTAGGGGGAGCATGAGGGGAGGCATGTTGTCCTCGCAATGTGGCTTGAGACTCCCACATCTGCCACATCTGTGGTAGAAGGGGACAATCGTGAGTGTAATGACCGTAAACACCGCAACATGAACAAGGCTTATTTGTGCGAATAGGCCTGTCCGGCTTGGGTCGAGTGCCCTGTTGCTGGTTAGCAGTGTTAGGGTCAGTACCTTAAGGATTAGGTCCACGAGTACCAGGGGCAGATTGATTTTGATTGCCTCTCCGCCTTCTTTGAGAAGAAGGGGGATTAGTCACGTCCTGCTGTGAAAATACTTGCCCTGGAGGGAGTTGTAGGTGCTGTTGCTGGGGTTGAGAAGGCAAGGGAGGTGGAAGTGCATATGCTGGAGGAGCTGGAGCACCAGGCTGCGGATAAGGATAATGGTTAGGTTGGGCAACATTGAGGTAAGCAGGAGGTTGGGCAAAAGGATGAGGGATGTTGTATCCCGGATACAAGCACTGGCGGGGAAAGGGCAGGGTTGGCCTTTCCTGAGGGAAGACTCATAGCCCACAGGAGTTGGAGCAAAGTGATGAGAAAGGGCTCCAACGATACCGTCGGCGGAATGAGATGCCCCTGGGGCATTAGCACCACCGGGCCTGGGGAGGTCAGGAAGGACGGTATAAACATAACCAGACTGAACGTAGATCAGGTCATATTTCAAGGCTATTTGGAGGGCGGCTTCTTCGGTTTGAGGGAAATGGTAGGCGAAATCTTTGCCAATGGGAGGTAAGAGAGTGTGAAGGAACAAGTCCATATAAACCCGATCTTCAAAGGTGGGAGCTCGACATAAGCTCCTTCTTCTCCGCCATTCCTGGACATGAGTGGAAAGGCGGGTTGAAGAGGTTTGATGGAAAGAAGTCAAAAGCTCTGTACCAGTGTCATATCGGAGAGAGAGCTGGAAATAAGATAAAAAGGCTTGGGAAATGGTCGCAAAGGTGGTATGGGAAGAGGTGGCCTGGTCATCATACCATTTAGAATGTTCGCCCGTAAGCGTGCCATTGGAACAACCGAAGACCTGAGGAATCATCGGTAATGGAATCGTAGGAACACCACATGTGGAAAGATCGGACATGAAGTTGGTTGGATCTTCAGCCAGAAGGCCTTCGAACTTAGGATGTTTCATAGAGCTTGGTTGGTATAGTAGGCCAACCAAACATGGGCGATAGGGTCATTGATCAACCGATTAAGATTGGGGGAGGTCGAGGCTCACCATGTAAGGAGATAAGGTGCGCCGAGGTAGTTCCTGTGGTGGTTCTGCTAGTAACAGTCCCAGCATTAGGGCCGAGGTTTCCACTAGCGTTAGGCCCTGGACTAGACATGGTGAAGGTGACAGGGGGGGAACCAGAAGTAAAAGGAGAACCTAATGAATCAAAAGAGGAGTCAGAGTGCGGACTCAGAGGAGGACTAACTCGACGACGACGGGAAGGAGTAGGTCGACCGACCGGAAACTGAGAGTGAAGGCCAAGAAGTCTCCGGGATGTGCGCCTTGGGGGCGCAATGGTGACAACACAAACACGGCACAAGGGGAAGAAGAACGACTAACAAAGGCAGGGAGGTGCAGAATCAAGTGATTACAATGTCAAAACAAGGGCAGAAAGGTGCAGTGTCAATTGATTTTACAATGTTTTAAAGTCTTTTCCTGGCGGTGTTAACCAGGCTCTTCTTTGCTTAGGGTGAGTGTGTGGTGTGCGTTAATTTTAATTTTTAAACCCTGATGTTTTGAGAGCAAAAGAAAAAGTGTGTTGTGTAACTGAAAATAAATCTGCAGAGAACAATATATAATGCTGGAATAATAGAAAATTAACAGCTAACAATGCATCGATCTAACCCAAAAAGGCGGGTCTCTCAAAACTAGTCTAACAGAGAGAAAAAATCTAGTCAAAACACACTAAAAAAGAGGCCAATAGATCTAGGGTCGAAAGGGACAGGGATCTAAAGGAGAAATCTGCTGAAAAGAGGTGCAGAACACAGCCAAGAGGCAGAGGCAAGGTGGCTGGAAAAAGGGAGGAAATCAGCAAAATCAGAAGGGTCAAGGAGGAGGCCCTAAAGGTAGATCCAAAAAAAACTTCAGGAGGTGATTTGAAAGGGAGAAGAGTTGATTAAAAGGGGATCTGAAAAGGAGATATCAGATCTGAAAAAGGGGCGGCTGAAACTCTGAAAAAACAGACACCTGAAACGGTTAAAACTCTTCCACCAAAAGTGGAGGGTAATGAAGCCCTAGGGGGCTATGTTCCCACTTAGATGAGCAAAACAGATCAGAAATAGGTCTAAAAGAGCTGAGACAGAGGCTGGAAAACCTTGACAGAAGCTTCAGACAAACCCAAAAAAATTGCAGAAAAAGAGCAGAAAAACTGGCAGGTCGCAGTTTCCGAATTGCTTATGCAGGTCGTAGATACGAAGGAAAAGTGCGACCTGGAGGTCCAGGTCGCAGTTTCTGGGCTGAAAAGTGCGACCTGAAGCTCCGGGTGTCCCAGCGGCAGATTTCCAAAAAAGTTGTCGTCTCAGTTGCGGCTGATGTCTATCACCTGCACAATAGGGCCAGAAACACGCAGAAGTTAGAAATTTTAATGTTTTAGGGTTTTATAGGTGAAAAACAACATAAAACTAGGAAAAACAAAAAGGTTGAAGAGAAACCCTAGGGTTTGAAGCAGTTGGATATGCAGGAATATGAAAAACGACAACAGTCGTAATTGAAAACCTGTGTGGAGTCGCCAGTTGCTAGTATGAATCTTTATTCGAAGTGTACGAAAAAAGAACACTTTAGCTACGCATATCTTATAGCCCTAACATCAAAGATGGCTGCCAATATCTTCAGATCTACAGTTAGTTGATCAAGACACATGCTGCAAAAATCCAAATCTATGCATAAAAAGACATTAAGTAGTAAAAATAAGGTTTTTCTCCATGCATCCAATAGACAAGACAAGAATAATATGTTTTAAAGAATTTTATATGAATGGCACCTAGAAGGAAAATAAGAAAGGTGTTTCCAATTCTCCTCAATGGGATGGGTTCTTGGAATTCCTCAGCACTTCAGATCTATAATTTCTCTCTCTTGTTGGCGTAGAAAACCCAGACAAATATAGAACTCAAAGGGAGCTCACAAAGTAAATAATGGAAAATATGAAAATAATAATGGCTCAAAGTCAGAGCAAGAGTTTAGATCCAGAGTGATCTAAGAGGCAACAAAAGGTGAAGAATGGTAGGAAAAACCCTTCTATTTATAACAAAATAGTAGGTCATTCTAGATCTTGGTGCATGATTAAAACAATATTAACCAAATCTACATCCACCTTTTATGGAATATTTTATTATATTTGTTGAAGGGGAAAGGTATTTGACTTGGGTCAAATCCCTTTATTTGTAAATAATAAATAAATAAATGATTTATTTATCATTTTAAGGAAGTGGTTGAAATATAATCAAATAAATAATGATTTATTTAACTATTTATGGATGATTTAGTCATATTTAACAAGGAATATTATTTAAATAAGATTTAAATAATTATTCCTAGAAAATAATCAGATAAATAAAGATTTATCTAATTAATTCCTTTGTTTTTAGCAACATGACCAGGAATAATAATTGAATTATTGTTTAATTAATTATTCCTTGAGGAAAATCAAACAAATATAGGTTTGTTTAATATTTTTGGGTTTCCCTTGCTTAGGACCATAAAATGTCTCATAAATGTGTTTTATTAAGTTATTTTACATAGTGAAAGAAATTTTAATTAGGGTAAAATTGGTCTTACATGGTGTACTTGGGTCCATCTAATGGTAGTAGGTTAGATGACCAAAAAATGGTGTAACACCTGAGATCATGCTACATCTTCAAACATAATATGACAAACAATTCATCCTTTTCATATGACCAATGCTCCCCCTGAGCCTGTGCATTCAGAGATGCCTAACAGCACCTCACAACCAATTTAATCTTCTGTATTTAAGTAGACCTAATCCTCTGCATGGCAGAGACTACTCCCAGTTTCTGTCTGAGATATTCGAACGCTTCCCTGGGTAGAGGTTTGGTAAATATATCAATAACTTGTTCTTTGGAGGAAACATACTCCAATTTCACCTTTTGTTCAAGCACTTGTTCACGTAAGAAGTAATATTTGATGGGAATGTGCTTGGTCTTGGAATGCATAACATGATTCTTTGAGATACTGATAGCACTTGTATTATCACACATAATGGAGATAGGAGGTGAGAATTTGATTTGAAAGTCTTGTAGGGTTTGCATCATCCAGAGAATTTGAGTGCAACATGATGCAGCGGCCACATATTCTGCTTCTGCTGTAGATAAGGCAATGGAGCTTTGCTTCTTGCTGAACCAAGATACTAACCGAGGCCCCATATAGAATTCACCACCACTAGTGCTTTTCCGATCATCAACACTTCCAGCCCAATCTGCATCAGTGTATGCATGAAGAGTAAGATCAACATTCTTTGGATACCATAGTCCAAAGTCTTGAGTTCCTTGTAGATATTTGAATATTCTTTTCACAGCCTGAAGATGAGACTCTTTTGGATTAGCTTGGAATCGTCCAACAATCCCAACTACATGCATGATGTCTAGTCTTGTCCCAGTGAGATAAAGTAGACTTCCTATCATAGATCTGTATTCAAGTTGATTCACCGTGGGAGAATCATCATTAGAACTGAGATTACATCCGGTTATCATTGGTGTACTTACAGGTTTGCAGTCTTCCATGCCATACTTCTTCAGGATTTTCTTGAGGTATTTTTCTTGTGATAAGAATATACCATATGTTGCTTGTTGTACTTGCAAGCCAAGAAAGAATTTTAGTTCCCCAAGCAAAGACATTTCAAATTCTTGCTGCATATCAGAAGCAAATTTCTGACTCATAGATTCTTTGTTACTTCCAAAAATGATATCATCAACATATACAACCACAATCAATAGTTTGTCATTTTCAATTTTTGTGTATAAGTTGCTATCAGCAGACCCTTTTGAAAATCCTTGTTGATGAAGATATTTGTCAAGACGATAGTACCATGCCCTTGGAGCTTGTTTGAGACCATATAGAGCCTTTTTTAAGTCTACAAACAAGTTTTTCATCATTTCCCAAAATGAATCCTTCTGGTTGTTCTATATAAACTTCTTCTTCTAGATCACCATTGAGAAAAGCAGATTTAACATCCATTTGATAAACTTTGATTTGTTGGAAGCTTGAAAAACCAAGAAACATTCTTATGGCTTCAAGTCTAGCTACAGGAGCAAAGGTTTCTTCAAAGTCTATACCTTCTTGTTGAGCATACCCTTTGCACACAAGTCTAGCTTTATTTCTTATAACATCCCCATTCTCATTTAACTTTTTTTTGAATATCCATTTAGTTCCAATGACATTTTTGTCATGAGGTCTTGGTACTAATTCCCAAGTGTGATTCTTTTCAATTTGATCAAGCTCTTCATTCATGGCTTGAATCCAACATTCATCTTTGCTAGCTTGACTAACATTGCAAGGTTCAATAGTGGACAGAAATGCCAGATTGCTAGAAGATCCCACAAGAGTCCTTCTTTTTTGTACACCTGATCCCTTTTCTCCCAAAATTTGAGATTCTGGATGATTCTTTTGAACAAATCTAGATGGAGCCTTTTCAGACAAATATTCTTCGGGTTCTTCACTGGGTTCACTGTTTGTATCATTACTATTTGATGTAGAAGGATATGTGTCATCATCATCTTCATTTGTTGTTTGCTTTTCTTCTTTTGGAGCTGCAGGAGACTCATTAATAACAACATCAAGACATTCAACAATCTTCCGAAGTCTTTTATTGTAACATTTATATGCCCTACTCCTAGAGGAGTAACCAAGAAATATTCCTTCATCTACTCTGGGTTCAAACTTGCCAAGTTTTTCATCATTATTCTTGATAAAGAATTTGCTCCCAAAAATTCTAAAATGCTTTATAGTGGGAGGATTACCATACCAGAGTTCATATGGAGTTTTATCACTATTTACATGAACATGTGCTTTGTTGAGAATGTTTACTGCTGTATGTGCTGCTTCTCCCCAAAATGTGTCAGGTGTTCTGGAATCATCAAGCATAGCTCTAGCCATTTTTTGAATTGTTCTGTTCATTCTTTCTGCAACGCCATTCTGCTGTGGAGTGCCAGCTATAGAGAACTGTCTTTTTATGCCATGTTGTTCACAGAATTCAAGGAATTCATTGGATGTATATTCTCCTCCTCGATCAAATATGAGACACTTGATTTTTAGATCTAATTCATTCTCAACTAGTGCTTTGAAGATCTGAAATTTCTCAAATGCTTCATCTTTGTGTTTAAGCAGCCCAATCCAACACATTCTAGAGAAATCATCAATAAATAAGATATAGTATTGTTCACCACGTGGTGAATTTTTCCTCATAGGTCCACATATGTCAATATGAATGAGTTCAAGAGGCTTACTTGATGATCCTTCCTTGGCATTAAATTGTACCCTGGTTTGCTTGCCGAATTGGCAAGATTTGCATATGATATTTTTAGGTAGAGTAATATTGGGACGATCACGAACAGCTTTAATTCTACTTGATTTGTTGATTTGAGAGAAGCTCAGATGCCCCAAGCTTCTATGCCATAGCCAATTTTCTGAAGATTTACTCAAATAACATTGTTCTTTGGGTTTCTTCAATATATACAGGTTGTTTGGAGTTCTTTTTCCTTTTATAATTGCTTTACCTGTATCAAGATCACGTACCACACATTCTTTTGAAATAAAGACAAATTTAGTTCCTTGATCACACATTTGACTTACACTTAACAAGTTATGCTTTAATCCATTCACATACATGACTTCATTAGCTTTCACCTTTTCTTTTAGAAAAACAGACCCTTTTCCCTTAATGACCGCAGGAGTATCATTTCCAAATGTAACATTTTTTTCTTTTCCTAGAACACAACGAATGTAACCGCAATCAGTTAAACCATTGAGAAAACCACAGATTTAGCCGCAGTCGGTTGATTAGTTGTCACATGCAGTTTGGGAGCCGACTGCCAGTTTCCAAAGCCGCTGAGACTTGACCAATAGGTCGCAGTCTGCAGTTAGACCGCAACGTAGTCACATGCCAACCGTTCAGCCTCCACCATTAGCTAGACTGTCAGTGGGTTATTTATAACCTATAGTTGTTTTTGGGTTTTAATTTGTTATTTTCATGTTGTGTAATTAAAACACCATGCAACCTTATCCTAAGGTGTATGAAGTTCATTATATCGAGAGCTCAATGCTCATTAATAAAAAAACCACTTACCATTTTTGGCCCAGGAGGTTCTACCTGAACCTGGCCTACACACTATAAAACCACCATTTCTCGTGATGAAGGAAGAAGGATTGATTTCAAAGACTTGTATTCAGATTATGGAAGAGAGAGGCAATTTTTTTTTCAGTGTAACTTGGTCATCCAAAGGCAGAATTGAGATCAGAGATGGGCATTGGAAATCTAGGAGAGATAATTTTATGTTGAAGGTGACCAGAGGTGCCTGCGAGCACATTCAGACTGGTGTTTTTCTGTGTAAATACTTCTTTGGATATGTTGTAGCTCCTAGAGACAACCTTGAGTTGCAAAATGCTAGTGCCTAGGACATCTTAAAAATCAGAGGTTGAGTGTGAACAATTGTATAAAATGCCTCTCGAAAAGTTTGGAATAAGAGAACAATGGTTTTGGTGGTTCATGGATTGAGAAGACCTTGGATTCGATTTAAGTGAATTCCATATATTGTGAGAGGGCTCAAGAGGCTGCAAGGTTTGGTGGCTTTTAAGTGGGCCAAGTATAAAATGATGAGTAGAATTCTTGAAAATATGCAAAGGTGTTGAGAGAGAATGGAGAAGGAACCCACGAGAGACATGCTTAAGAGATTTAAGAATCTATCCTTTATGAACTCAGAGGAAATAGATATGAATGAGATATGAACAACAATAGAGGTTCGTGGAGTGTGAATTAAGGGATTACAACAAGCTTAATACATGAGTGTTAACACCTGAGTGTTATACAGACACAGATTCATGAATAAAATTTCAGACCACCGGTAGCTACATTACACGAACCATCAAAGAAGAATAGCATGAAATATGATTACACATAAAGAGGAGATTACTAATAACAAAAGAAAACAAATACATACTACTCATTTCTCCATCTAGAATCAAAATATCAACTCTGTATTCATACTAAGTTTAAACAGCTCTCCCAAATACGTGTCTCAGAGCACAGGGAGCACAATCATAGAAAACTACAGCAAAATTCTTCAAAATTCCAGAACCCTTGTTTCATCTTAGAACTCACTACATATAGAGTTCTCCCTGAGGTTTTATGATCGAATATTCTGTCATGATCGCCCCACATAGGTGAAATCAAAATATCTTAACAAATTATCAGAGCGTGCTTCAATAAATCGCCCCTGCAACAGAAAAATCAAAACATAAATGGGTAAAATCGAGATTTTACCAGAAAAACATCATTATCTAACCGTAAAAATAAACCAAAGAGTTGGCTATGGAGGCAAAATTCCAAAATCTTCAAAGGGGTGGTAAGATGTGGCAGATGGTTTAGACTTCATTATGTGATTCACTTCATTATGTGATTCCATATGTTGTTCGACATCCTTCACTCTCTGACTCTCATGTTTTCCACTCGTCATTGTGGAACTTTTGGTTTCTCTGTGTACACTAAATTCTTTAGTATGGAGCTCTTGGAGGGGCTGCATATACTGTGACTGTGTGCTCCACCAAATAAAGACTCATGCTGTATTTGAAAACCAGGATCAGGATTTCAGAGGAGGTATCTAGTGGTAAGCAGTATCGGAGAAGGGGGATGTGAAATTATGAGAGGAGGGGACTTGGAGGAGTGGGTGGTAATGAAAATAGACTATTTCGGACCCCTCGCCCCCCCATAGTTAAACTTCAAAGGCCGGGGGGGGTCCGAAATGTGTTAAGGACCGTCAGATGCACTGGGGTGGAGCGGAGCTAAAGGCGGGATGGGGGAAGCGGGAGTGAGTTTAATGGAAGTAATTTACATTGAAATATGTGAAAGGAAAGGCCATGGGAGGATATTAATGACGTGGGAAAGTGGTGGGAACCGCGCCCGCAAAGCGCATATCACAAGATTTAGTTGGGAGCAGCGGGTGGTAAATATTAAAATTTTCAGGGAGCGATGTGTGATTGCGGGGAATGTGACGTGGAGGAATGTGGGACCCTACCGCAAATCACACAGTGCAAAGTTTATGTGCGAGAAGGTGGAGGTTAAGCATTAAAACCTGCGATGGAAAAATTGTGGGGAGGAGGTAAGGTGGCACGGAAAGTGGTGGGACCGTGCCCATAGATCGCAAGTCGCAAGAGTTAGCTGGAATCAATGGGTGGTAATGGTTAAAATATGCGGGGAGAGATGTGAGATGGTGGGGAGATGACGTGGAGGAAAGGTACGACCCAACCGCATCGCAGCTTAAAAAAAAACTCCGCAGGCGCTTAAAAGGTAAGTTGTAAATTGTGCGTTGTGTGATATGCGATGCAATAGTCGTTGCAAAGTGCGAAAAGGCGACAGGTAAGGAAAGTGTGGAATACGAGGGTTTGCATGTAGATGTGGGTGATGTATCAAGGTTGGATGGGTCCCACCAAGTTGCATCGGTGTCAAGATAAGTTTTGGTAAGTCTTAAGAGGTAAATATTAAAACTTGCGGGGAGCGGTGTTGCCAATGAAGAAATGTAACGCAGGACTTTAGAAAGAGGAAAGTGAAGAGTAAAAGAGGGTAAATGAAGGTAAAGAGGATAAATGAGATGAAGGATGGTGGAAATAGAGTTTTCTCACCATTAAACCTTATCAGCTACATTCTCCCCTTTCTATTGAACTGAGATGTAGATTGATTCCTTTGAAGCTCTTTGACAGTCAGGACTTGCCTTCCTTTCTCCTTCTCCCCTTTGTGTGCGGTTACAGGCCAACAGGATCAATCCTTAATAAAACAAATGCCCATTTTGAAAGTGGACCCGGATATGTAGTCCACTAGGGATGAACTCCGTAATCAATGTTTTTTGTCTCTTATCTCTATTCTTTGCTGCAAATTCATTTTGAATTATGCTTTTTAAGTTCTCGTTTAAGTCATAAAATCATTTTCTTTCCTTCAGTCTTCCATACTAAGTGATCAAGTTAACAATCAATTCAATATTGGAAAATAATCAGTTCTACTTCAGTATTAGATCAAATCTATTTCAGATCAATATGGCTCATTTCAATTCATTTGTGTCATTTGAGAGTCTAAGATCAAAGTTGAACCATTGATTCTGAGCCTTTCTTTCCATTTCGGTTAGCCTCATTACTCAGGATTCATGTCGTTAGTGTCAGGTAATGCCCTGAATGTCCTTCTTTTCAATTTTGTCATTTTTTCTGGGGGGTCTGTACAAATGTGGTTTGTACAGATTTCCTGTCAATTTTTGGCCTCGACAGCGTGGGTGATCGAGGCTTAGCTGCACGGAACTCACGAAGAAGCTAGTCTTCCCGCGAGGTTATCACACTTGGTGGATATTTTTCATGATGATGTGCACACCTATATCTTATACAGACGCACTGTCATCGCGCCTGTTCTCTAAATAGGTGTGATGATGGGCAAAAAAATAATTTTTTTGGTTTTTTATTTTGTTCACTGATTTTTGGTTTTTTTTGTTAACAGGATGTTGTGGCATGAGCGAGATTGGCCTGATCTTCTTGCAGCTGTGGTGCAAGACCCCCATGCTCAGGGGATTTTGGCTCAGTGGGGGTTGTTGAAATTTTTAGAGAACAACCTCTTGAGATCACCGAATAGTCTACTTTGTTTCCTAGTCTGTTGTTGGAGCAAGAGACAACGAGTGATGGTGTTGCGGCATAGAGATGTCGTCATCTGTCCAAAGATGGATATTTACTTTTTGACTGGTTTATTTCCTCAGGGAGAGGCACTTCCACAACCACTCCCTCCTAGTAGGGTGAGCATTTGACGTTGTGTTGAGCATCATCATAGTGACAAGATGTTTAAAAAGGGATGTGTCTACATTGACTCAATGACCGATTAAGCTGAGAGGTGTGCCCTTGCGATGACAGTTCACTTGACAGGGCCATCATCGCTCAACAGGGCGTCGGGTCCTCATATTGGTGTCTTGTGCCGGCTACGGGCTGGTCACTTTTATGATTGGGTGCACCATGTTTATGATGGCATGGTGTCACAATTAGGGAAGGTCTGAGGGGGGTCGAAGGTCTTCAACTATGCTAAAATTTTATGCAGTATCATGTTCAAGAGGGTGGTGATGCTTAGACCATTTGTGCCAGTGCCCCTAGGTCCTCCTTGGGATCCTCCGATGCGGCAATGGGCACCCGTGATGCCCCATGGTGGAGGGGCGGAGGCTGGTTGCTACTGGGAACCAACCATTGAGTTTTGGTTCCAGGCGAACCCTCAGATGTTCTTAGACTATCCCTACTCAGTGATGGACTTCCGGGGGTGAACCGGATATGGGTCTTCCGGCCGATTACGCATGGGGTCCCGCTGATGAGCTCCATCATTAGACATATTTGGAGGGCTTAATGGTCACCTTTTTTCCTTCTTAGATCTATTTTTCTTGCATTTTTATTATTATTTGGTTTTATGATGCTAAGTATAGGAGGTGATTAAGGGTAACATACTCTGAGTGCCTAATATGAGGTTGAGTGCAGAAAATCTTGAATTATTAGCATTTTTATAAGGATTTTATCATAAAGACTTCAAGGAGACAGTAAGGAGAAGTTATAGGAGGATTTTCCACCCTCCTTAACTCTCAAAGGTGGCCAAAGGATCCCAAATATTCTCTCTGTTATCACCAAATTGAGTCATGTTGGGCTGCTTCAATGGTCAACTTGGAGTAACTCTTTCAGACCACTTCTAACTGAAGTTTAGGCTCTTCAGTTTGAGAGGGATCTCTCAAGGGGGTTTTATGATATTGAAAATTGATAGTACTATATGGCTAACTCTATAAATTGTGTCTTGGTTTTGTATGTTTACAGGTTGAAAAATGAAGGCTTGTTACCATTGGGCTATGGAGTCAGTGACAGGAATCTCAATGATAAAGGCTCTCCTTGTGGAAGTTGAGGCATGTAGATGTTTAAATGAAAATAGAATACACACACACATATTTTACTCAATATATAAATGTTCAAAGGAAGTCAGGGCATGAGAAACACGAATTCTAAGTAATGAACATTAAGATACTGAAAGCAGGACATTGAGAAAGATATCCAATAGTTTAATATTTGAAAGGAAGTCAGAGCATGCAAAGCACGAATTCTGACTAATCAAACATTAGTATATTAACAGAAAGTAATAAGATACATAGGACAATGTTAATGAAAACAACAAATGAATCTCAGGTGAAGGATGAAACCAATATCCATTCTCTATTACTGATCAGAAATTGTTTACAATAGTAGAAGTCAGTAGTAACATACTCCAACCATTCATACATCGAATTCTTGTTTACTTATAGGCATCTAGGCTTTAAATCCAATCTACCAAATGGTTAGATCATTAATTTCTTTAACTACCACCTAATCTAACCATAAAATGGATATTTATAACTAGAAACTGACACCTACTAAATTAGGAGTTAGAGTCCTAATATAACTCAAACACCTACTTATTACATTTTTATCTAAAGATAATCCAAATTCCTCAAAATGAATCATGTCCTTCAACAATAATAACCATAATCAAAACATAACTACCCTCACTGTCTTCATGAAACTGTTATGCCTACTATTAAGGAGCTATTATATTGATGATATGGCAAATGATGAGCTGGGAGCTTCAAACCATCTTCATGACAAATGTTTTCATTTAGTAGTCCTCTGTTTCTGATACTCTTTAACCCTATTATGATACTCTTTAACACTTCCCATGGAGAAAAACTTTGAAAAATTTACTTACCACTCATACATTTTCAAAAACTGACTTTGCTGTAAAAATAGAGTTTTAAGCTACTTCCGCAACGAAATTTCGTAACGAAAATAATTAGGCCACATGTGTTGTACCTATGCTACTTTTGACCATTATATGGTGTTAGGTGATCAAAAACATGTAGATAAAATTCTTAGAGTTCCTTAACCAAGTCAATTTAAGTGGCTTGGAACAAAAAAGATATCTTCATAAATTCCACAGCAAAAACCGGGCTTCAAGCCTAGGATACATTGCGGAATTGCCTAATTGCTCGTAGATTTGGAAAATTTTATAATTTAAGCATAAAAAAGGTCCATGAATATACTTGAATGTGAAATATGATGGTATAAGAAAAAAAGGATATGTTATTTACTACTACCTTCTCATTTATCAGTAGATTCTTTATGATTAACTTCAGTAGTCTCTTCTATAACCTTTCTTTCCAAACCTTTCTTCTCTAATTTTGTCTTCATTATCTCCATATTTTCTTTCAATTCTTTGACTTGTTTCTGAAGAGTCTTCCTTTCTTCCTGTAACCATAAATTTCTCTGCCTTGTGTGTTTCATCATGATGCGCAAAGGTTGTGATCTGATAAGCAGATTTTTGGCCTTTCCAATGGTTTATTCGAAGTGAGTAACTTGATCAGTCACTTCCTTTTCCACCTTGTCTATCAATTGTCTATCTTGTTTGTATCTTTCCCGCTCCATCATTGTTTCAACTAGCTCTACTTTAGTCTCTTTTAACTGATATTTAAGAAGCTCTTTTTCAATTTTCTCTGTGATTTTTTCTTTTCCCTTTCTCTGTTTGACAATTTCTTATTTATCTTTGAGTTGTTCTTTTGGAAATTCTACCTCAGACTCCTTCTAAAACTTCCTTTTGGATTTACCTTCCCTTCCTTTAGTTATGCCTGTCTCAAAAGGAGATATAACTATGATTTCTTCCACTACTGCCCCTTTTCCTTTATCTTTCCTTTGTTTCTTGCTGTCATTTTTAGTCGTCTCAGAAATTTGTGATCTAGTGAAAGGTTTTCTAGGCTTAAATGGAAAACCCAAATCTTCAGTTGAAAAATCTAATTTCTTGGTAGTAAGTCCCTTCCTTTTAACCTTGGATCCTTCTACCTCAATCACTTTCACTACAGGGGTCTCTGCAATGTCTATAGCCTACAAAATATATTCAAGCCTACCTTTACCTCCAGTGAATTTCTTTGTGCCTCTTTTAGACTTTTTTGTAGCAGGTTTAGACTTGCTTATTGTAGCAGAATCTGTAACATGCTTGCTAGTTGTTGGATGAAGTGCTTCTTCTTGAATGAATTTCGTTTCTATCTCCATGATATCAGCTGAAGTCTGCAAACCTTCTTGATGATCACCTTTTGTCTATGCAATGGTATCCATTTCTTGTCTAGGAGTAAGAGTCTTGGATTTAGAATCTTTCCTTGGAGTTAAATCATCTATTTCATACTTGCTCATAACAAAAAGGTTGCCCAATCTCCGTTTAGTTTATTCAATTCTTCTAGCACTAGTAATTTGATCAATCCATGGTGAAAGATGGAAGTTTCACTTCTTTCAGGTC
The DNA here is from genome assembly GCA_034641835.2 of Pinus albicaulis. NCBI lineage: Eukaryota > Viridiplantae > Streptophyta > Pinopsida > Pinales > Pinaceae > Pinus > Pinus albicaulis. Next base: position 154,027,361 of record CM076582.1, on the reverse strand, counting down.
TACCTTTCACCTTATCTGTCATTTTTCCAAGACTTCTAAGAAGGTAGTAAGGGATATCCATTAGTTTTTTTCATGTAAAATGAGGCAGAAAATTGAAATGATACATGTATATTGTATGAAATCTGCCCTTGCAGGTAAATTATTTCTTTATCACCATCAGTAACTTAGAATAGTTATCTTTGAGACAAGTTCTAGGAATCCCTACATCCATATTTATCCCTACATGCTCAAGTTTCAGATAATCATCACAAAATTTTAAATCAAACTTCGTGGGTTTAAACCATTCTTCTCCTGTCTTGGGGATTCCTGTTGCTTGAAAAATATTGTCAGATGAAATTGGCACATGGAGAATACCAACCTTCGTAGAAGTTCCCTTGAATTTTAGTGTGAATTCTTGTGAAACCTGTCTATGATGACCCTATAATATTTGACAAAACTGCATGCAACCTGCTCTTGTGAAAGCCTCCACAAAACTGGGATCCTCCATAATTAATTTCAGGCTTATAGGCTCGTACCTAAATGGTAAACCTCCTTTATTTTTCCTTTTTGGTGTAGTTATTTCCTTTGTTTTGCAGCGATGGCCTTATTTAGATACTCACACATGTTCAGTGAAAAGGTGATGACAACAAGTTGTTTATGGAAATAGGGGGTTGGTATGATAGTATATTTCTATAGGAAGAACAATGACAACAAGTTGCTTGAGTAGAAGCTTACAAGAATGAAAGAGAAAGCATGAGGAATGAGGGGTAAATTAGGAAAAATGAGATGAGATTCATTAAGAAAATGGTAGTTGATGCCCAAACGTGCTTAAAACTTTCAATGATGACGTTATTCTGACAGCATGACCTCGAAACACTCAAAGTTTGACAACTCACCATTTTGCAAAAACCATTGTAGGAAAACATGATTTCGTACGGAATTTAGTTTAACAAGTGTCAAATTCGCTACAGAACTAGGTGTTTCTGCGGCGAAATATGTTAGTTTTGTACTAAAAACACTGCGGACTCGGGAAAATTCTAACAGGTGGCCATATTTTACACATTTGGTTAATTAAAGTATCTAATTTAGATTTACCCTTTTCACTTGACTAGAATACATCCCCTAACAACTTAAAGAAATCCTAAAAACTTATAACATATCATAAAACTTATCATTTCATGATACTATGCTCCTAACAAATCTAGTTACAAACTTGACACACTTCAAGTTATTTTTTTGAAAATTTTGGGTGTGATAATAGTGGCTCCACTTGGGATGGTGTGCCCCTGTAGTACACTAAAGAACCGGTAGTTCTAGTGCTATCCATCTTCTTGGAAATAAAAAATCTGAAATTTTCCAAGATTTCCTTCAAACTCTAATGGCCTTCACCTCAGGCTCAAGCTTGATGATTACTGTTGAAAAAACAAATCTATATATACTGAATATATGCTCAGTCTACTTGAGCTTATTCACACACACTCCTACCTACCCTAACAACTGCAATCTCCATGTTTGATTCAAGCAACATGAAACTTCCAATAAAGGTAGTCAATGAGCTGATCTAACACTTGAACCTCTTGACTGCACTTGAACCAAAAGAAAATGGGATACTGAAATGACCAGGGAAACATAAAATGGATCTGATTTTTTGATCAGGAGATCATGTCCAAGTTTTAAAAAATGCTCAAAAATGAAAGTGCTCAGAAATGGTTGCAACCTGAACAACTGGAAAGGTCTCGTCGCTGCGATTCTGGCATCATGAATGGTTCTCAAAATAGAGGTTGTATGGAGAAGTTATCAAGGTTTCAAAATTCTTAGTAAACTCCAAAAATGGACCTTTGACTCAGTTTGACTTTATGAAAAAATTTATTAAAAAAAAAAATTACTTTTCATATAGTTATTTTGGGCCAACATTGGGCACCACATGACCTTCCCGAAGGCTGCCATGTAGCCCTAGGCCAAGGTGTGAAAGGTGGGAAAAAATTTATCAATCAACAAGTTTTAAATGCACAACCCGAATCTTCGTGCAGAAGTGACCCGCCTGGCCCAACTATGGTAAATTTCTTAACTTGTCGGGCCAATGTAAACGTGTTGTAGTTTCAAGTTTGAACGGGTGGAGAAAAGGTTGGGGGGCTAGCCCCTCAGGACTAGCCCCGTTGTCGATGAGACCAGGACCTAGAACCCTGGCGGAAGTCATAACCGTAGGTGGTAACGGTTACATAAACCATGGCATGTGGCCACGTAAACCATTTAATGCGATGGAAGTGGGGCTTATCCGCGTGGTTAAGCAGGCAGTTTCGGCGGTGTCATGTGACCACCCACATCCTTAACAATAAATTCCAACCTCCTAACCATCCTACATATTTGGCACCTTCCACCAACTCTGTTGGAGTTTCATAGTTTGGCGCAATTAACTGGAGTTCCTCCAGTTTTGGAGGAGGTTTTTTAGGGACATTGGGCAAAAGTTTGTTTTTTTCATAAATCCTTCAGTTTTCGACCAAATGGAGTGCAAAAATAGTCAATTTCAACTATCTCAGGCCTTTTGGACTCAATGGAGTATGTTTCAAAGCCATCAGAGAGCTTCTATGCAATTTTTTTCTTTAATGAAGTTCAAGGGGCCATTAGGGCCACCAGGAGGCAGTATCAATTTGAGGCCTAGCCAGGGGAGCTAGAGGCCTTATCCACAGATAAAATAGTAAAAATTGGATATTTCAGATGTTTTGAATCTAATGAGTTGGTTTTCAGAGCCTGTAGAGAAATTTTAAGGCCGAAAATATTCATTAAAGTTCCAGGGGCCATGAGTGCCAACTTTTGCCAGCAGCAGTGTAAGGCCTAGCTAGAGTAGCTAGAGACCATATGCAGCAAAAAAATAGTCATTCTTGACTATAATAAGAATTATAAATATAATGGTAGAGGTTTCAAAAAGTTTTGAGGAATTCTAGAGGTCGAAATCCCTACAGAGAAGTTTTCAGTGACCCTAGTGCGAAGGGGTGCCGACAAGTGTTGGAGGCGAAACCGAAGCAGCTGGAGGCCATTTTTGATGAATGAATAGTCTATATTAACTATTTCAGACATTTTGGAACCAATGAAAGTGGTTTTAGAACATTTTTTATAACTTCTAGAGCTTGAGAAGCTGATGTGAATTTTTGGGCAGCCCTGGGCAAACCGTGGAGGATAGCCTAGTTTGGGGACGCAATGCTCGTTTTGAGAAATTTATCATTTTATATTTGGTGTATAATGTGTGATAGATATATTAGGAGTTTTTTCAGTGACAAAAATAGAATTCTGAAGGATTTTGTGCCATTTAGAAGCTCAGAGTAGCTTAGAGCACCGACAGAAGGAATCGTGTCAAAGGGAGCCTAAAGTTGTTTACAGAGTTTGGACAGCCATGAGAGGTATATAAATGTTATTCTAAGCCCTTTGGATCATTTTAGTAGCCATTGGAGTTAAGTGTGGAACTTGTAAAATAAACCTTACCATAATCCCAAAGAGCCGAGTCAAGATGACAAAGCTCAAAGGAGACGTAGCCCATGAGATTCGGGTGAACTCCTAGATTAATTTTTATGTTGTGTTTAAATGTTTTATTGCTGCATTATGTTGCTGTTATACATGTTAAATTTCAGCAAGGACAAATGAACTTAAGACACATAAACAGTTAAAAATCATACACCACTTTCGAGCATAAATTCCACATAATGTCAAGTACAAGCTAGATCATTTAATTGTTAAACTGAGTAGGAGGTTCTTGAAATACAGAACAAGTTATCCAAACCATTTTCAGATCATTTTCACAATGAAAATATAACTGGAAATTTGGACTGTAGAACTCTTCCATGCAGTCAGCTATAGGATCATAGAAGACATGATTTTTTTTTATAATCCTCAAGACATTTTGCAATTTTAGACGGTTAATATATGCTTTCCTTAGCAACATAAGATTTCAGTTGTGTGCTATCAAACTCATTTTGAAACTAATTTTCAAGAACAAGGTATTCTTCCTCAATCTCAAAAGAGAAAGGTAGCAACAACCTCTCTTTGTGTTCTGGAGTGAAGAACTTTTGAAAAGACTAATCTTGATCATGAAGACTATAGGATTGAATTTGATTTCTAAAACTTCAATGTCTTTCTCAATATTCTTCGCAACTTCATCTAGAAATTTAACCTTATCTTCTGACTTGCACTCAAATGATTTTAGATAAGAATACAAGGACAAATAAAAATTTTCATCCACTTCTTCATTAGTGTGATCATCATTCCATTTTTTAAAACCTTGAATGGAAGGAGAGTCTGCCACCAACTCTGTTCTTTCCATCCATGTCTCCAAATAAATAAGCTAAAAATCTACAAATGACTTAATAGATATGACATGAAAGTTTTCAATCCAATGTTTAAATTTCCCTTGAAATGAATCATAGAACAATATGATGAAAATATCTTCATGTTTGACTCCAAGAAGCTTAGTAAAATCACTGAAATCTGATATATGCTTCAAGGTCAAACTCAAATCTTCTCCATTAAATTTTGGACCATTCTTTAAAAAATATGCATCCTTGGGAAAAGGATTTAGGAAACCATAAATTCTTGAAAAACCTACACATGCATACCTTGAAACAAGAATGGTAGCATCTGAGTTCTTCATAAGTTCAGTGGAATCACCATGAAGCTATGAATTTTTGAATTCTTCAACAATGGAGTCGCCAAGGTAGTTTTGTAGCCTTGAACAGATTATGAGCTCCTTCTACCTTCAATATTTCAGCTTCAAAATTACAGGAGAAGTATATCTTCATACCTTCCGGCAGACGCACCAAAGTGTTATCACTAAATTGAGTTATGTTGGGTTGCTTCAATGTTCAACTTGGAGTAACTCTTTCAAACCACATCTAACTGAAGTTTAGCCTCCTCAGTTTGAGAGGGCTCTCTCAAGGGGGTTTTATGATATTGAATATTGATATTACTAGATGGCTAACTCTATAAATTGTGTCTTGGTATTTTATGGTTACAGGTTAAAAAATGAAGGCTTGCTACCATTGGGCTATGGAGTCACTGACAGGAATCTCAATGACAAAGGCTCTCCTTGTGGAAGCTGAGGCATGTAGACGTTTAAATGAAAGCATAATACACACAGAGAGCTTACTCAATATATAAATTTTCAAAGGAAGTCAGAGCATGAGAAACATGAATTCTGAGTAATGAACATTAAGATACTGAAAGCAGGACATTGAGAAAGATATCCAATAGTTTAATTTTTGAAAGGAAGTTAGAGCATGAAAAGCACGAATTATGAGTAATCAAACATCAGTGTATTGAAAAAAAGTAATAAGATAAATATGACAGTGTTCATGAAAACATCAAATGAATCTCACGTGAAGGATGAAACCAATAATCATTCTCTATTACTGATCAGAAACTGTTTACAGTAGTAGAAGTTAGGAGTAACATATTCCAAACATTCATACATAGAAGTCCTATTTACTTATATCCATCTAGCCTTTATATCCAATCTACCAAATGGCTAGATCATTAAGTTCTTTGACTGCTACTTAATCTAACCATAAACTGGATATTTATAACTAGAAACTGACACCTACTAAATTAGGAGTTAGAGACCTAACATAACTCAAACACCTACTTATTACATTGTTATCTAAATATAATCCAACTTCCTTGAAAGGAATCATGTCCATAAACAATACTAACCATAATCGAAACATAACTACCCTCACTATCTTCATGAAACTATTATGCCTACTGTTAAAAAGCGATTATGTTGATGATATGGCAATATGATGAGCTGGCAGCTTCAAACCATCTTCATGAAAAATGTTTCCATTTAGTAGTCCTCTGTTTCTGATACTCTTTAACACTATTCTGATACTCTTTAACACTTCCCATGGAGAAAAAATTTGAAACATTTACTTACCCCTCAGACAATTTCAAAAACTGACTTTGTTGTAAAAACAGAGTTTTAAGCTACTTCCGCAGCGAAATTTCGTAGCAAAAATAATTAGGCCACATGTGTTTTACCTCTACTACTTTTGACCATTATATGGTGTGAGGTGATCAAAAACATGTAGATACAAGTCTTAGAGTTCCTTAACCAGGTCAATTTAAGTGGCTTGGAACCAAAAATATATCTTCAGAAATTCCACAGCAAAAACTAGGCTTCAAGCCTAGGATACACTGCGGAATTGCCTAATTGCTTATAGATTTTGAAAAAATTATAATTTAAGCCTAAAAAAGGTCCATGAATATACTTGAATGTGAAATATGATGATATAAGACAAAAAGGATCTGTTATTTACGATTACCTTCTCATTTATCAGCAGATTCTTCATGAGTAACTTCAGTAGTCCCTTCTATAACCTTTCTTTCCAAACCTTTCTTCTCTAATTTTGTCTTCATTATCTCCATATTTTCTTTCAATTGTTTGGCTTGTTTATGAAGACTCTTCCTTTCTTCCTGTAAGCATAAATTTCTCTTCCTTGTGTTTTTCATCGTGATGCGCAAAGGTTGTGATCTCTTAAGCAGATTTTTGGCCTTTCCAATGGTTTTTCAAATTGAGTAACTTGATCAATCACTTTCTTTTCCACCTCATCTATCAACTGTCTATATTGTTTGTATCTTTCCAACTCCATATTTTTTTCGACCAGCTCTTCTTTAGTCTCTTTTAACTGATCTTTAAGAAGCTCTTTTTTAGTTTTCTCTATGACTTTTTCTTTTCCCTTTCTCTATTTGACAATTTCTTCTTTATCTTTGAGTTGTCACTTTTGGAATGTCTACCTCAGAATCATTCTAAAACTTCCTTTTGGATTTACCTTCCTTTCCTTTAGTAATGTTCGTCTCAGAAAGATATATAACTATGAATTTCCATAACTGCCCCTTTTCCTTTATCTTTCCTCTGTTGTCTGCTGTCATTTTTAGTCATTTCATAAATCTGTGATCTCGTGAAAGTTTTTCTAGGTTTAAATATAAAACCTGAATATTCAGTTGAAAAATCTAATTTATTGGAAGTAAGTCCCTTCCTTTTAAACTTGGATCCTTCTACCTCAATCGCTTTCACTACAGGGGTCTCTACGATGTCTATAGCCTACAAATTATCTTCAATCCAACCTTTACCTCCAGTGAATTTCTTTGTGCATCTTTTATAATTTTTTGCAGCAGGTTTAGACTTGCTGATTGTAGCAGACTCTGTAACATGATTACTAGTTGTTGGATGAAGTGCTTCTTCTTGAATGAATTTCGTTTCTATCTCCATGATATCACCTGAAGTCTGCAAACCTTCTTGATGATCACCTTCTATCTCTGTAATGGTATCCATTTCTTGTCTAGGAGTAAGAGTCTTGGATTTAGAAGCTTTCCTTGGAGTTAAAGCATCTATTTCATACCCACTCATAAACAAAATGGTTGCCCAGTCTCTGTTTAGTTTATTCAATTATTCCAGCACTAGCAATTTGATCAATCCATGGTGAAAGATGGAAGTTTCACTTATTTCAGGTCTACCTTACACCTTATCTTCCATTTTTCTTAGACTTCTAAAAAGGTAGTAAGGGATATCCATTAACTGTTTTCCTATAAAATGAAGCAGCAACTTGAAATGATACATGTAGATTGTATGAAATCTACCCTCGTAGGTAAAGTATTTCGGTATCACCATTAGTAAGTTAGAATAGTTATCCTTGAGACAAATTCTAGGAATCCCTACAGTCATATTTATCCCTACATGCTCAGGTTTCAGATAATAATCACAAATTTTAAATCAAACTTTGTGGCTTTAAACCATTCTTCTCCTTTCCTGGGGATTCTTGTTGCTTGAAAAATAATATCAAGTGAAATTGGCACATGGAGAATACCAACCTTCGTAGAAGTTCCCTTTAATTTTAGTGCGAAGTCTTGTGAAATCTATCTATTATGACCCTATAATATTTGACAAAACTGCATGCAACCTGATCTTGTGAAAGCCTCCATAGAACTGGGATCCTCCATAATGAATTTCAGGCTTATAGGCTCTTACCTGAATGGTAAACCTCCTTTATTTGTCCTTTTTTGTGTAGCCATTTCCTTTTTTTTGCAGTGGTTTTCTTCTTTAGATACTCACACTTGTTCAGTGAAAAGGTGATGACAACAAGTTGTTTATGGAAATAGGGGGTTGGTATGACAGTAGATTTCTAGAGGAAGAACAATGACAGTGAGCTTCTTGAGTAGCAGCTTACAAGAATGAAAGAGAAAGTGTGAGGAATGAGGGGTAAATTAGGAAAAATGAGATGAGATTCATTAATAAAATGGTAATTTATGCCAAAACGTGCTTAAAAATTTCAGTGATGACCCTATTCTGATAGCATGACCTCGAAACACTCAAAGTTTGACAACTCATCATTTTGCAAAAATCGTTGCAGGAAAACATGAATTCGTAGCGAATTTAGTTTAAAAAGTGTCAGATTTTCTACGGAATTACTAGGTGTTTCCACAATGAAATATGTTAGTTTTGTACTAAAAATGCTGCGGACTCAGGAAAATTCTAACAGGTGGCTAGATTTGACACATTTGGTTAATTAAAGTATCTAATTCAGATTTACCCTTTTGACATGACTTGAATACATCCTCTAACAGCTTAAAGAAATCCTAAAAACTTATACCATATCATAAAACTTATCATTTCATGATACTATGCTCCTAACCAATCTAGTTACAAACTTGACACATTTCAAGTTTTTTTTTTTGAAAATTTTGGGTGTGATAATGCTCTCCAACAATTCGAATTCCAAAGACAGCCAAAGGATCCCCAAGGATTCTCTCCAGAAATTCGAATTCCAGAGGCAGCCAAGCAACTCAAAGAGGAGTGCACTCAATCTTTGTTTACTTGGAGTCAAGTGGACTCAATCACTATTTTCTAGGGATCTATTGGTAGCTGCCTTGTAGAATATATAGAGAAAAGCTAGAGCTAGGAAGGGTCAGAATTATTTTTCAAGCTATTGAGCTTTTTATTATTTTACTCAGTGATCAAACTTTCAAAAATGTATGAGGCTATTCTTTTATGAAATGAGAAGACTGATTTCATTTTAATTATTTAAGTTTCAGAGATCTAGGCTTGTGGATCAGGACCTAATCCACGTCCCTCAGCCTCTTTTTTTTTTTTTCTCTCTGCTTTCTGTCATTTCATTGGTTCCGCTTCTGATAATTTCGTTTATGTTTCAAGTTGTTGTTTGGTTTTTCTTTCAGTGTGATGTTGTAGGTTTCATTTTCTTGTGAGTAATAGAATAGAGGAGAAAAACCAAAAATTTGTGGATCAAGACCCCCTTCTCATCCCTTTCAATAGAGCTCGAGGAGGGCGAACCTTCCCACAGACCCAAAAAATGATTTTTGTTCATTGTTTCTGAGATTAAAAGTAGATTTGCATTACCATTTTATAGTCTTCCTTTGCACTGTGATTTTTTACTCATTTGCTTGTTTCTTTGAGCATAAGTTAGCAGGTTGATTGCAATAATTATTGTTAAAACCCCATAGCAGCTCCGTGGTGCCTCCCCGCTTCATTCTCCATCTTTTTCTTCACAATATGCGCACTTCTATTATGCCCTCCATTTCCACTTTTTCCTGCTTATTCTCACTGCCGCACCCACCTTTTTATTCATAAAAACACTTAAAAAATTCAACCTACCTTATTCCTTTGTTTTTATTCGTCACGGTTTCCTTACCCGTTTTAACGCAAAACACTTGAAAACCATTAGAATTTGACCTTCACCCTTGCTCCTCAAGCTTCCTGATATCGTACTTCACCTTTTCACAAATCGCACTTCGCATTTTTTCCTTTTTCCTTTTAAGATTTACCGCTCCTGTCTGCTAATTGTGATATTTGAATTGCACTCTGCTACTGGTCCCGCCGCCACATCATCTGACTCATCACAACCTTTGGCCTTTTCGCAAATCGCACTTCACAACATTTTTCCTCTTTTTTAAGACTCACCGCTCCAAACACCAATTTTCGATAACTCTCCGTACTCCGCTGCATGGCACATCGCAAATTACATATTTTACATGGTTCTAATAACATGTTTCGCTCCCAACACCGATTGTGATATCGCTCTCGTGCTCCGCCACTAGTCCCACCACCACGTTATCCCATCGCATTTTGCAATTCGCTCCTGCTCCCAAACAACACTTACGCTACCCCTCCAGCTTTGCAATATTACGATTGTGATATTGCATATTGAATATCGCACTGTCAGGACTCCATCGCAACTCCTCCATCGCACTTTTTAAATAATTCCACTCCAAAGCATTTTTGTGCCATAATAAAGCTTTAATAAGGTTTAAACTCATTCTTTCCACCTCTAAGCCTTGAGGTTGAGCCCTCCACTAGCAACCTTTAGCTCGTTTTCCTCCAAACTGCAAGCCACACTTTGTCAAGTTTAGTTTATCATGAATAGTTGCATGGTTAGAAGTATGATATCATGGTAAATAGATCAGAAGATAAGTAGGGTGTGTTTAGCCGATTGGCCTAGCTAGGTGCAATTTAGTTTAGTTTCTTTTCAGTTATTTCCTTTTGCAAATTAAATTAGTTTCCTTTCTGTCATTTCATTTATGCACATTAAATTGGTTTCATTTCCATCATTTCCTTTCCGCAAATTAAGTTAGTTTCCTTTCTATCATTTCCCTTCTGCACCTTAAATTAGTTTCATTTCCATTATTTCATTTCTACAAATTAAGTTAGCTTATTTTCGGTCATTTCCTTTGAAAGCAATTTACTTTCCAGTTTTTCTCATAGTTTAAGAAATAGCACCATTTCGTAAAGTAGAAGAGGATGGCATGAACAGAATGCATATGTTGTATAAATATCAATTTCACCTCCAAGTTTGTACAAACCCCAAGTTGATAAATTAAAGTAGGGCAGCCCCTGGGAGTTGCAACACTTTTGGTGCAATACTAGGGCTAAGCACCCGTAGGTACGGCCTTTGATGTTTTTCTACATTTTTTGAGGATTTTCTAATGTGTATATTTATATGTCTATTATGGTGACACTAACACTATCTTTGTTTCTCTTGCAGATGTGGTATCGGTGGGGCATCCTCTTTCCCATTTGGTGGTGCATCAGCCACTGAGGAGGGGTCTAGTTGGGGTTGATCAGGCCCAGGTGGGGGGCTGGGGAGGTGGTGTTGGCCCTTTAGGGGAGGGCAACAGTGCTGTCGCTACCAGGCAGATGCTACCCTTCTTGCTCGCGTCGAGTTGACTGAGGCTGGGGCGGTGACAGTCGAGGAGAAACTAGCTATTGTTGAGGCTCGATTCCAGGCTACAGACACCCGTGCAATAGATTTAACTGACTCATGGAGTTGCCTAGAGAATTTGACCCTAGGTATGTCAACCTGGGGTTTTGTTGATGACCTATATGACACTTGGATCGAGACATTGATGGCTCGAGAGAGGGCACATCACCCGACTTTGTGTCATGTTGCACTTGCATTTTTGGCTATTGCACCTGTATTGGCACCCGGTGTAGCTGTGGGTCCAGAGGACCCACCTAGCGGGGCTCAACCCTAGAGATTTTGCATGTTTAGGAAAATCGCCCGATATGAGGATGCTTCCCTATTTTTTGATGATATGTAGACATATTTTTTGACTTAAGATTAATTGAAAAAATTAATTATAAATAAATAGAATTATTATTATTGAATAATATTATAAAAAATTAATAGAATTATTATTGAATTAATAAATAAAAGATATTATATAAATTTTAAATTTATTAAAATTTATGATAATAAACTATTGATTTATTTAATATATATATTTTAAAAATTTATTAAAATAAAATTAATAGAATTAATGAATAAAATATATTATATAAACTTCTTAAAATTATTAAAAAATTATTATAATAAACTATTGAATTATTTATTATAATAAAATTTATTAATAAATTAATAGAATATTAATTAACTAGCTCTTGTTGGCTTTTTTCTTCTCTTTTTTTTCACTATTTAAACCTTCACCTTTTGTCCTTCTTTCATTCTTCTTTCAACATCTTGTCTTGAAGATGGATCCCCGTTGGGATTCGAAACGTCAACCATTGTTTTACAAGACTGTGGATAATCGGGAGATTTCTTCAATATTTTTTTTACTGACGTTATGGACAGAGACATAACTTGTATACTATGACTCATATATTTTTTGATGTATGCAATATGTATATTTTTTGCGGCTATGAAGATGTGTCTATGGTTATGGTTCATGTTTATTGATGGATGTTATGTGCCTATGATGGATATCTATGTTCTTATGTTTTTCTTTTCTATGGATGATGGTTTATATGAGATGCATTTCAGTCTAGGATGTGATTTTCTATGTGCTCAACTGTCTAGTTTTGATTTCTTGGTATATGTGTGAATGTAATATGATCAAATTGACGACTTAATCTTCGTGCATGAAAATACTTCCTAAATAGTTGTGAATTTCGTACTTCAAAATCTTGGTTTAACTATGATACCACTAGCTGGGAATCAAGGTAGACATGTATATGGAAAATGCCTTGGTTGGAGGCATCACTCAATAGCGCGATGACTGCATCATAATCTGCTTAATTATTGGTAGTTGATCTGATACATACTCTATTGGTGAGGAATGGTGATCATTCATGATAGTATATGGCCTAGGCAACTCCTGCTATATTTTGTGACCATCAGGAGGCTTCATCAGCGAATCCAAAATAGTGAATGGGGGGACGATCCATCTGTGACACTAGAGAATTTTTTAGAACAAGTCCTCGATGATTGTGATCATCTTAAAAAATTATGCTACATGTATCTTATCTCTAAGTCTGAGACCTCCCGCGCTTATGGGTGAAATATTTTTAGGTAGAGCCCCTTAAAGGGGTTAGCTAGGCATGTATTGTCGGGCTCTGACAGGATGTATGCCCACTTGAGGAGGCAATGTTTTATGATGTAAGGACATTCCATAATGTTTCGAACTTCCCTGGTCCTAAGGCTTCTTTTGCAACATCGTATCGGAGGACTAACTCTCCCTCAGTAAATGAATGAGGAGTGATGTTACAGTCGAATGATGCTTTTAACCATTTTTTATGTGCCTCATTATGTTGGAGCGACTCTCGTTTATTTTCATCAATGAGTTCTAACTGTACCAATCATTTATCTTAAGTATGGGAATCATAGAGGAGTTCGATGGTTGCATGTAATTTGGGGATTTCATGTTGGATGGGAATCACAAATTCTACCCTGTATACTAGTTGGAAAGTGTGAATCCTGTTGAGATTTTAATTTCCATGTGATATGCCCACAGGGCTGAAAAAACCCTGTAGTGCCAATTTGTTTTATGGTTATTCACCATACGTTGTAACATTGTTTTAAGCACTTTTTTGACAGTGTAATGTTCCTACTTAGCCCAAGCTAAGAGGAATATTCAATTTTGTTTCATTTTCTATTGATTGAATAAATGAATCAAGGAGAACATGTAAAACTCCTAAAAACAATGAATAAATCCATGCCTATGTGAACAAAGAAAAATCTGGGCCATAGAAAATAAACACTTCCAGGTGTGAATGGGTTTGAACTATGAGACTGGGTCAACCTTGACCAAATCCATAGCGTAGTATAGATGCAATGTACCTAATAGATGCACAGTGCAGTTCTAGAAGGAGGCTCTACATGTGAAAGGAGCTAACTCATTGAGGTGGTTTAGGGTTTGACAAGGCTTTTATCCTATAAAAGGAAGAGGAGAGCAGCATGAGAGGGTTGTTGATGTTTATCATTTTTCTGAATATATTTTCTATTCAAACATATATAATTTTGTGGTTTTTTAGCTGAGAATAATGATGTTGAGCATTAGGTGTTCCTGGTCAGGAATCCCATCTCCTTCCTAGAGCATCTCTTGGAGAAGCCTTGTTTGTCTTGTCCATTATCTGGCATTTGGCCAATCTTCACCTTACACCTACAACGCTAGTATTGTTTAGGATTGGGTTGTCCTTGTGAACTGTAGAAAGTGGAGGATATATCTCTTCATATCTATGCAGCTCTAGCACCCATTTTCACTGGGAAAGTCATATATCCCTTTGACAAGAGTGTTCTAGAACTTGGGAGCTTCAGATCCAGATCTTGGAATCAGACCAAAGTATACTCAGAGTCTACAGCGCAGTCCCTTTTGCAGAACTGCAATATTTGCAGGAGCAGAGTTGTAGGGAGTTTTGGCAACATCTTGGAGGAGAGATCTCTGGTGTGAAGGAGCCTTCCTTCCACTGTGGTGATCCATGGATTGGCCATCAAATCCATGTTTGTTTTAGATCTGATCTGTTTTACATCAAATACTTTAGAATTTTCTGAAGAGTACCGTAGATCTGTAACTTAGATCTTAGATCTACTCTTGTACTTTCATGTTTGCTGAGATCCCCAAGGGGAGTGTATAGAGGAGCCTTTCTTGTATACAGATCTGAAATAGATCTGAAATTTTCTATAAAAATATTCCCTAGATCTGAGTTGTAACATACTACTACTTCATCTAATAGAAATAATGTTGTCAAGCTTATTCATATGTTTCTTATGGTTGTAGCACCTCATTTCTAAGGATTTCTTCATGTCTTCTCTTCTACTTTCTGTATAATAATGTATGGGCTTCAATATAATCTCTTCTTCAACATCTAAGAGAAATTATTGATCCTCCTTATCGATCTCCTACAAACATTGGGCTGAACTACCTTATTTTCTAGAAGTCTTGTTTTTGTATTGCTGCAGTCCCCTCTTTGGGCATTTTCTAGCTGCACTAGGTGTGGGGAGACCTGTTTAACCCACCTAGGAGGATTTTTTTCTGAAACCCTCTTAGATTCAGGTCTTAGATAGTTAGATCTAAGGTATCCCAATGCTAGTTTCCAATCCTGTAGCATACATTCCTGAAAAATGCGTTTTTCAGACATGCCTTGCTAGCAGTCCCAATTTTGGGATATTACAGTGGTATCAGAGCATCTTTCTTGGCTTAGGCTGTGAGTCTCAAGATAGAGATAAAAATGATGAAGAGGATTATATTTCTCTCATTAGTTTTCAGATCCACAAAGGACCTCCCCGAGGAGGTTAAGAAGACAAAAGAAGGAGAAGAGGAAGGACCATGCACTTCCTACTCTCACAAAGCAGAAGGAAAGAAGCATGGAGGACATTTGGATTATCAGATCCTAAGTGAGTATCTTTTTGAGTATAAGTCTCAACCTAGGGCCTTCAAGGAGACTCTATCCTTCCCACAGTTCATTCAACTGAAGGAAGGGGGGAGACACTGCAGTAAGGGAGAAATCAAGGGCAATAGGTTTCTATTGTCCACTTTTGATGGGACATCTGCAACCCAAGCTTGGGAAAGAAGACTCAATGCCTTTTTCCTACTACATCCAGTGGTAGAGAGAGAAGCAGTGGATATTGCAGCACTGCACCTTAAGGGGGTAGCAAGCAAATGGTGGTTCAGCAATGTGATACATGCAAAAGTTTCTTCTTTTGCATATTTCACTCAAAGGGTGATTAAGAGATTTGATGAAGAGAGATCAGAGGAAGAGAAGTCCTCACCATCTCTTGAGAAGACTTGTATCAGCACTATCACAACCTTGGTGGAGCAGCCTTCAACATCATCATTTGAGGGAGCCAAGACAGTGGAAGAAATAACTCTTGCAGCCATGCAAGGTGTTCCTAAAAGCCAACAAGGTATGATTGTATTTCCACCTCCTCTTATTGTAGCAAATCTTTTAGAGGGTTGTGGAAACTTGTTGTTTCATGACCTAGAACCCTCACTCACTTCTAATCTAGAGCAATATAGTTGCATTACGCTATCCAAAAGAAGCAGTGAAGAAATAAGGACCCATTCCTCATGGGAGAAATCAGATGACAGCTTCATTCGGGAAGAAATGAAGACAAGGGGTAGACATCTTGAGATGAGAAACATATTCTCCTCTCTAGATGACACTCTCTCAATGAGCATGCCACAACTTAAAGAGAGACTTCTACTTGCATCAGATCCAAGACCCCACTGGTTTTGGAAGACTATGCATGAGGAGGAGGTCTCATTAGGAGATCCCATGGAAGGTGCACTTCAACATTCCATGAAGTGCAAGGCTCTTCAAATATTTGAGGAGGTTGTTGTCCTACAATGGGAGGATACCAAGTGTTTGCATGATGAGGTCCATGATCCACCGGTAGATGAATGGATATGGATGGTGAGCAAGAAGCTGGAGAGATACTTGCAAATCTATGATACTGGGTAGCAGGAGGCATGGCTGCGTTGGCTACTCTTGAAAGATTTTGGCCATAATCCTCTTTCTAAGGGTATGTGGAGGAAAGATGTGTGGCAAGATACTTGCATCATTGAGCAGCAAGGAGTATGGACACATTATGTTGATATGACTTTCTTCATATCAATCACCATGTTTTCACCACATGATTTATATGATGGAGGTGTGGGGAGGCAGCAAGATATTTTGTTGCTATGGATGTTCTTGGGAGAGCAAGAGCAAATTTTCTCTCACACTTTGCATGATGTTGTAAGGAGGAGATGGAATTCTCTCCTTAGCCTTGGATGATCTGGAAGTACTTCCACTCTGGAGGGAACTTCTTGTTTGTAGCAACATTATGGGAGATGTAGTACATGATCCAATTCTCTTCATAAGTATGTCATATAATTTTGGAGAGTTTTTTCATGGATCCTATCATGATCTTACTTCTAGCACATGGTAAGGATCTTTTTGTTGCATTTGGTGAGCTGCATACTCTTACCATTTCTATGTAGTGCATGGCTCCACAAGAGGGCAAGATTTTCATTAAGCTCCATGATCAACAATGGGCTAAAATGTATGATGGAGACAGCCATCCGTTATATGGCCATGGGCAAGTGTTGTATTACTCCATGTATGTTCATTTGTTGTATACAGCCATCTACAATTTAGTAATAAATGAAATAACATACATAGACCACCATGTATCTAGCAACCACTTGCCTTGTAATTTTATGAAGATGCAGTTAGAAAAAATGCGTTGTAACTTCATGGGAGACTGTTGGTACCTTCCTGCACCAGATGAAGCCTTCAGTATTTCCCTTTCCTTGATGCTAATCATGGCTCCAATTGCTGATGTTGATCTTGCTTTTGTGAGGAGCATGATTAGA
This sequence comes from Pinus albicaulis, assembly GCA_034641835.2. NCBI lineage: Eukaryota > Viridiplantae > Streptophyta > Pinopsida > Pinales > Pinaceae > Pinus > Pinus albicaulis. The sequence goes on along the minus strand of CM076582.1, from coordinate 154,010,255 downwards.
GAGGAAACACATTGGCTAGATGTGTTCTTTTGGGAATATGATTCCCACATTTTCTGCATTGCATGTTCTAATGGGAACATGAGAGAATATATGGCCACCACAGCCAAATATTTGTCTCTTTGTGGGGTGGGCCATGAGTTTGATGAGATGCCATATGGTGATGTTTTCCCATCCATCACATATGGGATGGTTTGGGCCAGCTTGATTCACAATGTTGGAAAGGAGATATTTATAGGTCTACTCTTCATCTTGCCTCCTGAATGCAACATCATTGCAGCCCTGGATCAGCAAACACTCCACACTTATCTTAAGTGGAGAGGAGGATAGTGTGGGGTAGGCACCTATGTCTACCATGTTCAGTTTTTCATCCCACCTACATTACATCAACTCAAGGTGGAGGAGAATTTTCTGGAGTTACCATGTTGGGAGGTGACTCATTTTGTTTGGTTGATTTCTTGGAGAAATATATTTTCCCAATACATTCCAGTTCTGTCCTTGCAGATGGTTGAGGACAAGCAACATTTGGGAGGGGAGGACTATAATATTCCTACTTAGCCCAAGCTAAGAGGAATATTAATTTTTTTTCATTTTTTGTTGATTGAATAAATGAATCAAGGAGGACATGTAAAACTCCTAAAAACAATGAACAAATCCATGCCTATGTGAAAAAAGACAAATCTGGGCCATAGAAAATAAACACTTCCAGGTGTGAATGGGTTTGAACTATGAGACTAGGTCAACCTTGACCAAATCCACAGCGCAGTCTAGATGCAATGTTCCTAATGGATGCACATCGCAGTTCTATAAGGCGGCTCTACATGTGAAAGGAGTTAACTCATTGAGGTGGTTTAGGGTTTGACAAGGCTTTTATCCTATAAAAGGAAGAGGAGAGTAGCATGAGAGGGTTTTTGATGTTTATCATTTTTCTGAATATATTGTATGTTCAGAAATATATCATTCTCTAGATGTTTAGCTGAGAATAATGTTGTTGAGCATTGGGTGTTCCCGGTCGGGAATCCCATCTCCTTCCTAGAGCAGCATTTGGAGGAGCCTTGTTTATCTTGTCCACTATCTGGCATTTGGCCAAGCTTCACCTTACACCTACAGCGCTGGTCCTGTTTAGGATTGGGTTTTCCTTGTGAGCTGCAGCAAGTTGAGGATAGATCTCTTCAGATCTATGCAGCTCTAGCACCCCTTTTCACTGGGAAAGTCATCTATCCCTTTGAAAAGAGTGTTCTAGACCTTGGGAGCTTCAGATCAAGATCATGGCATTAGGCCAAAGTATACTCAAAGTCTACAGCGCAATCCCTTTTGTATAATTGTGTTATTTGCAGGAGCAGAGTTGCAGGGAGTTTTGGAAACATATTGGAGGAGAGATCTCTCGTGTGAAGGAGCCTTCCTTCCACTGTGGTGATCCAAGGATTGGCCATCCAATCCATGTTTGTTTCAGATCTGATCTGTTGTGCATCACATACTTCAGAATTTTCTTAATAGTACTGCAGATTTGTAACTTAGATCTCAAATCTACTCTTGTACTTTCATGTTTTGCTGAGATCCCCAAGGGGAGTGTATAGAGGACCCTTTCTTGTATACAGATCTGAAATAGATCTAAAATTTTCTATACAGATCTTCCCTAGATCTGAGTTGTAACATACTACTGCTTCAACCAATAGAAATAACGTTTTCAAGCTTATTCATATGTTTCTTATGTTTGTAGCACCTCATTTCTGAGGATTTCTTCATGTCTTCTCTTATATTTTCTGTATAATAATGTATGGGCTTCAATATAATATCTTCTTCAACATATAAGAGACATTATTGACCCTCCTTATTGATATCCTACAAACATTGGGTTGAACGGCGTTATTTTCCAGCAGTCTTGTTTTTGTATTGCTGCAGTCCCCTCTTTGGGCATTTTCTAGCCGCACTAGGTGTGGGGAGACCTGTTTAACCCACCTAGGAGGATTTGTTTCTAAAACCCTCTTGTATTCATCTCTTAGATAGTTATATCTAAGGGATCCAAGTGCTGGTTTCCAATCCTGTAGCATACATTCCTGAAAAATGTGTTTTTCAAGCATGCCTTGCTAGCAGTCCCGATTTTGTGATATTACAGACAGCTTCTACCTGTCCATTGGATTGGCGGTAGTATGGTGACATGAATTCATGTGTGAATCCTAGGTGATGGGAAAACTCCTAGAATATTTCATTTTCTAAATGCTTTCCGTGATCAGATACTAACTCCTTAACCACATTGAATCGTGTGATGACATGGTTGAAAAGAAACTGTGTTATGGTTTCTACCGTGTTGTCATATGTGGGCATGGATTTCGCCCACTTGGTAAGATAGTCGACGACCTCCATATTTTATGATGTGGAACCTGACGAGGTCAACAGGGTGAAGAATGGTTGAGTTTTCACCGTCGATGGTACAACTACTGTTGTATTTCTAGCGGTCATGACACCAATGACGGATGAGCTGACAACACGAGTCATGTTTCCCATGCATTATGAGATGAATTGTATGTGGTGTTGTGTGTCGTTGACATTGAGTAGTGGAGGAATTTACATTGTGTTGGCTTGTGTGAGAGAAATCTTATGCTCTTCACGTGGCGTACTAAGGGTACTCATACTTTCCTGGATTTGGAAGTTGCGTTGAGTGCAGAGGTGCCTAAATGTTTCCATTAAGGGGAACAACTATGTTTCTTGATTATGAATTGTGAAAATGGTGCATGGTGTCAAGGTTCTTATCGAGTAGATGGTGTGAGAACCAATGCTACTCTTTGTGCCTGAAGTGAATGCTTGGAGATGATTGGGTATTGGGGCTTGTTTTCACTTCTACCATCTCCGAGTCTTTGGTTTTGGTTAGTCTGCCTCTTTTAGGGAGTTTAGACTCAACGCTGCCCTTGCTACTCTTAGCCTTGGGAGGTACTCACAATCCATAGTATGGTGGAATTGTGAGAAAATCCTACAATAGAAGTGTGTGATCTTCTCTTGTTTGGAGAGATCGATTAGTGGGATGGTGGTGACCACGTGGGTACTGTCAGTGAGCTTCTTGAGTTACTGACATTGATTAACTCTGTGGTCATTTCTATCGCACAACACGCATGACGTATTTAGCTAATTTTGGGCCCTGCTAGGATGATGGGTCATCCTAGATTTTCTAATGTGTTGGTAAAAATGGGGGGTAGGCTTCCTTGGGGCAGGTTTCCTTGCGTTAGGCTACCTTGGTTCTAGACCATTTATCTTTGGGTATTGGGTAGCCAATGACTATATGGTGTATACCAAAGGTCGAAATTGGGAGATGTAAGTACAATGTTGAGTTTGATGGTTGTCATGACATACTAGAAAAGACTATTTTCCCCTGGTTCTCCATTCCCTTTAGAATGTTAGAGTGATTCGGTACCATTTTCGAAATGATCTTAAATCCGAGAATTGGGTGACGAAGTGGTTACGTGAGTCGCATATTCCGTAGGTTGGGCTTATCCATGGGTGGCCCTTGGGGGTGATGATGTGCCCCTGTGTCGGCCACTTTTCGGTTGACATGAAGAAAATAGACCTGGTTGCCACATTTTCTTGCGTTTTCAAACTTTCCACGGATTCTGAATCTGATCTACCTGCTACGGCGAGGCACACTATGGCCTGGCATAAATTGTTTAACGCCAAACAGAATAGGGGGATTTAGGGACAGCAACGAACCAGGTGGTCACCTGAACACACTCGACATGAATATTGGACTGCTCGTAAGTCCTTAGAGTATACTGAGTTGACTGGATACCATCTCTGAAACATCTCTAGGGCTACATAGTCAGCGATGAAGTGATCGCATTCATCACAGAGTACGCAGAGCTGGACATGAGCTTGAGGGCGAGAATGGGGGGGAGGTGGTCATTTAGGTGACTGTCTCTCCTTGGACACATATAATATGGTCCCTATCCCTTGGGTGGTGGTACTGTGTGCGCACTGCGGATTTTGTGTCTAAGCCGGCCAATTCATAGTTTTCAGCGATGAAGCGTTGCATGAAATCCAACATGGACCAAAATCGATGAATGTGAAGATAACATCGAACATGGTTGTTTCTTCAAAAAATATAACACGTATGTTGTCGATTTAAAACTAATTTTATTTGGGAAATGTGAGGGGATTGGTACCAATGGTTGAACACCCTTAATTTGGGACACTGTGTGACTAAGTGGTCTGGCTCGTCGCATAGTGCGACAACTGGGGTTAAGGGAGTGGCCTCTTTTTGTCTTCTTTGGTCCATTGGGGTGACTGTGTATGATCAAGATGTAGGCTCCTCTCGTAGGTAAAATATGGTTCTAGGCTATCCCTCGTCCATTTGCATGGGTGGATCTGAGGGGTCATGTTGGTGTGATTTCTCTAGGGCTTGCAGGGCATCCCTATATCATGGCATCTCTGGGCAGTGATGGGTGTAATGCCCATAACGGTCTCATATGGTGCATGTGTGGTTGGTGTGCAATGTTGTCCCTTGATTTTTAGTGGATTTTTCCTTTTTATGGGAACTTGAGGCCGTGACATTTCTTTTGGTGCTTAGAAGAGGTTTTAATTCATCTAACTCTGGGAAAATATTGGTAGGATGCCCTACGATATCACATAATGTGCAAGGTTGTAATGCCCTAGGTATGTTGGGGTTTTTTATTTTCTTCCCTTTTTTCTTGTTTTTCTTGGTTGCATTAGTTGGCACTACTACGAGAGTTTCATTAACTGTCGTGGCCTCCTTAGGGGTGATAAGGTTTATACCTATAGAAGTGATGCTAGGACTTCCCAACATGGTTGGTGGGACCAAATACCACACAGGTATTGTGAAACCCATATTTGGCAATGTAATATTCCAAAGACTTGCTTTGACACAAAACTAGATGAGCGGTATAAAAATGGGGTTTGGGATGGTGCAGGGTAGGAAAGCCATGCTAGTGGCCTCGGTATCCATACTACTGGTTTCCATTTCTGGGTTTTTCTCGGTGTTTGATGATAACATCATGCACATTGTTGACCCCGTGATCTTTGGGGTTGCCACTTGTATGATAAGGGGATCTCCCAGGAATGACCCTAGGATCGATGATGGTTTGAAATGGCTGAGGCCAAATTCTTGATACTACATGGGCGATTCCGTAGTTGTGTCTACGTAAGGTAAAACAACATCGAGAGTTGTCATGGGTTTCTTATCATAGTATGTAAGTTGGTCAACAGTGATGATTCAATATTCATGAGGGGACATCATCACCTGAAATATAGAGGATGTTATTGCAATCATGGCATACATATAACTTTGCCCGAGGAGTATATTGTAGTCAAGCTGCACATCCAAGAGTTCAATGTCTATAAATACCATCTTTCTGGCCAAGTTTAAAGGGACATTCTGATATAGACCGATGGGAGCTGAAGGTCGACCGTCGTATTCTCTAAGCATGATGTCGGATGGTTTCAGTTCAGGTTATCCCAACTTCTGCCAAATGGATTTGGACATGATGCATGTATATGCTCCTTCGTCAATGATGCATCGATGTATGGTGATATTCTGGACTAACACCAGTATTTGGAAGGCGAACAGAGAAGGAATCCTAGGGCTTGCTTTTTCTAGGTCAAAAGACATTAGGCACAAATTAGAAGGGTCAATTGCACCTAATGCAGAAAGTAAGATTTTCCGTTGTTTTGGGCATGATTGTGGGACTTATAACGCTGAATTGGAAATGGGTGATTGTGCTAAATCATCTACTATGTTGTAGTTATGGGTAGCTTTTGAGTAGTTTCCTACGTGCCTAGTTGGCACTTTGACCATTTTTTGGGGGGGACCTATAGGTACTTTGGATATGGCTAACAGTGCAGTAGGTGCATGTTGGGTGTGGAGCCTGATTATTTTGTTTACTTTACCGCGCACGGGACCCTCGTACCTTGGGGTAAGCAAGCAAGAACAAGCGTTCAATTAATCACCCATTATGGGGGGTCTGGTGGGGAAGAACATTTCGAAGCCCCCCCCAAGTGGGGTTCGTGTTGTGCGCCTGGCTAAAACAAAGTGTAAAATTGCCTTACAAAAGTGGTTAGGAGGTCAAGTCAACTTCGGCCGTTCATTAGGCAATGATCCGACGGTAGAAGTTATGTTTAGATTAAGGTTTTTTTCTGTATCACCCCTACATATGAGGGCATTGTATTGCGGCTGTGTATTATGAGTGTATTCTTGGAGCGAGAAATAGAGAGGGAGACTGTGAGAGAGAACAGAGGATATTACAGCGGATCTGCTGTAGGTTTTGTCTCTTCATTTTTGTTGGATAATATAAAGGAAGGACTAGCTGTTCAGGGTGGACGTAGCCCAAAGTGGGTGAACCACGTATATCTGTGTCTCTCTAGTTTTATGTGTTTTGTGTGCTTGTATTTTCCGCATATTTTATGTGTTTCATTGCTCTATAATATTTAATTTTCTAACAGTGCACTCTTGCTTGTACCTGATAGGTTGGTGTCTAGGGGGGCGTCATAGTTCCTATTCCTTGTATGGAAGAAAATTTCTTCGCCAGTTATGTAAATTTCGTGGTTGTTGCTCTCGATATCATTTTGGGGTGGTTGTTTTTTTTTGGTGTTAACCACTCCTTCATGGGGGAAAGGCTCCTATATTACAACAGGTTGTTGGGTAGGCCCCCCTTGTTTGCAGTTACCCTGAAGTTTTTTCAGTTTAGGGAGTTCAGGACAGTGGTGAGTGTAATGGTCGTACTCACCACATATGGCACAAGAATGGTTTTTCCTTAAACTAGACCTATTGCTTTTCCCTTGGGAGTTTTTGTTTGGTTCATGGTTTTGATTTTGGTTGGGGTTTCCCCCAGACTCAAATCACAGGGGGCGTTTTTGGTTACTTCCCACTATACAGAGTCTCCCTTTTGTTTATTCCTAAGCTTCTTTTTCACAATGTTCAGAGGATTGTTGCAGTTCTCCTGGTCATAATATTGGTGCTATTGAGCTTGGGAACTTTGCACTAATTTCACCGGCACATTGTTCTGTGGTGGTTGATTTTGTGCAGGGAAAGGGGAATATTGGTTTCCCTGTCCCTGGTTGGTGAAATTTTATTGGGGGGAATCTCTTCCATCAACATTCCTATCTGATTATTGGGTACCCTATGAAGGAGGGTATGAGCCTCCTTGTTGTTGGTGATATGATGACACCTTATTCGTCATATTATGTAAAGGTGCAGATTGACTTTGGTGGTAGCCAGGTTGCATCATGTTCGGGGTAGAATCATACAAATATCCTGCGTACTAGATACTATTTCCTACAGTGACCTTTGGTCAATGACCCGATCAAGCCATCTGCGGTATTCATCGTTCTTGAAAATTCTCTATAAGTTTGCAGGTGTGGGGCATTTGACAGGACATTGTAGATATATCCTGACTGGGTATAGATGAGCTCAAGCTGTTGGGATTTGAAAATGATGTCCTCATTAGAGGTAGTTCCTTGTGTCGTCATGCCTTTTGAGATCTCTACTGTGAGAGTTTTCAAAAACAAGTCCAGTAAAACTCTATCATTGAGTTTGGCTTTGCAAAAACTATGACGTTGTCGCCATTCGTGGAGATGGTCCAATATATGGACAGCTGGTGTTTGCCTAAAATGAGTCAAAAATTCCATCCCTAAATCATGGTGGATGGGTAGCTGAAAATAAGTGAGGAATGTGGTAGTGAGGGCGCTAAATTTTACATGTGAAGCAAAAGGTTGCTCAACATACCATTTCGCAGCAGGCCCAGTTAGGGTGTGTTGAAATAGTCTCAGTTGAATAGTATCGTCAATAATACTATTAGACAAACACCATAGGTGTAAAGTCAGAATATGATTTCCAAGGTCTTTTTCTTTCTTCCCTTCGAATTTTTGTATATCTGAAGGGAGATTCGTGGGCATGGAAGGAAAATTAAGGCTATGTGGAATGGGGTCATTAGTTAGCTTTGATAGATCTAGAAGGTTTAATGATGCTAAAAATGGTAACTGAGTATTGACTGCCATTGTGTACTATGGAAACATAGGTGTCTGAGTGTAATGGTTTATGAGGGGTGCCTAGGAATATTACCATGTGACATACCCTATTGTGTGTTCTGCTGACTCCCCGAAGGGGTAGCGCTACTCTGCCCTCTGGGAGTTGTGGGAGGAGTTGAGTGTGGTGACCCTGCTGGGGTTTCCACTGGTGTGGTGTTGGGTGACCCTTGGGGGTTTCCAACCAAAGATGCCCTGATAAAGGATGAATCGATAATGGTGGTGTTGTTTCATATTTGACGCCTAAGTGGTGAAAGACCTGGCACTCCTCCCTCTAATGAGGGAAGGTCAAAAAAAAGCATAGATCGACGAGGTTGTTGGGTATGTGTTATATTCTTTCCACGACTAGCCCCATGCGTTGTACATTGCGCCGGGCGCAGCAGGGTGGTCACAAGGGGGGAGGTAGCCATCTTTTGTGCATGAGTTTGCACATGGTTTTGGGGTACGATGGTTTTTGGCCCCTGGTATTTTGTTGATCCGGTCAAGGGAACTACGGTTATGTTCTAATCCAGGGTTAATGGATTGGGGTTTATGTATGCTTCGACATGTATATATATGTGTTGTAACACTAAAAGGAATATAATGAAAAATCAAGTTGGTCGTCTCGATTTGGGATCCAAGGGAAAATCTCTGTGTTTATCTGTTTTATGTTTTATGCTCTCACTATTGTTTATTTTCTGTTATAAGATTCGTGTGTAGATAATTTTTTTTCAGGGTTAAAACCTACATTTGGAATCAGAGCTGTTTTAACTTCAAGGAGACGCCTTTGCTGCTGAGGGTTTCTTCTCGGGACTGAGGTAGACCCTGTTCAGTGGGAGATCTACGGGATCGATTCTTGTGGTGAAACAAGATGGCGAGCAGCGGAAAGATAGAGATCGAGAAATTTAATGGTCAGAGTTTTGAGTTGTGGAAGCCCAAGATGGAGGATCTGCTGGTGGATAAAGATCAGTGGATCGCGGTAGATCCAGGTACTAAACCAACGGCAATGTCATATGAAGACTAGAAGAAACTGGATCGGAAGGCTAAGAACACAATACGGTTGTGTGTCTCGGATTCAGTATTGTTGAATGTATCTAGGGAAGCTACGATGAAGAATTTGTGGGAAAAACTTGGGACTTTGTACCAATCTAAGTCTCTGGTGAATAAGTTGTTCCTGCGGAAAAAGTTGTATAACCTGAAGATGAAGGATGGAGACTCGGTGACAGAGCATTTGAATGCCTTCAATATTGTGGTAAGTCAACTTTCATCTGTTGATATTAAAATCTCAGATGAAGATAAGTGCATCATTTTTTTGTGTTCTCTACCAGACTCGTTGGATAGTGTGGTTATTGCAATAGGTAGCAATACAACTACCTTGAATTTTGATGACATTATCTCAGCCTTGCTGTTGGAGGAAATGAGATGGAGAAATATGGAGGGCCAGAATGGAGATGCCTTATCTATACGAGGAAGGTCCCAAAACAGAAACAAGAATAAGGTTTCGAATGGGAGATCCAAATCTAGAGGGAGATCTAAATCTCCTAGAAAGTTTGTAAAGGTATGTTGGAAATGCGGAAAGGAAGGGCACTACAAAAAGGAGTGCAGATCTAAAGCTCCTGAGAAAGGAAAGGGATCTGATGATGCTCCTTCTGTGATGATGCTCTTTCCACAGAGGCAAAAACCACCCTTGATGAAGGTGGGGAGGGGATGTGTATTTGCTTCTTCTTCAAACACACCGTAGATCATGATTCGCTGCTATTTGACCAGTATCCTTTCACTACACTCTCAGGGGAATGGTTCTGGCGAGTATGAAATGGATGGTGATGTCTTCAGGGGATTACAGGAAGTCCACAATCATTTGTCTGCACTGGAAAGGTCGAAGTTAAAGACGTACAGAAGGATTATCTCACTTCGTGTTTCATATATTTCGCATCGTCAGTAAATCTGATTGTGAAGCAAGATTAATAGATGATGATGCAAGTGTCAAAACACTGTTCGGAAAGATTCCCAAGATGGTTCGGGAGCACCGGTATTAATGCGGGGGATTTTGGACCCAGAACTATACAGCAAGCCACAAGGTAGCACTATTATTGGGTAACAGCCCGTGGTTCCTGAAAATGGAGCAGAAAGCTTAGCTGTCTCTGGAGAAAAGACCATGCTATGGCATCAAAGGCTTGGACATATTGGAGAGAAGGGCCTTCAGATACTACATAGAAATGGTATGGCAGAAGGTATGTCTAATTTCTCTCTGGATTTCGATTTCTGTGAACATTGTGTATATGGGAAGCAGAATCGGGTGAGTTTTCCTTCTGGTGCTAAGAGGGCGAACAAGATATTAGAACTTGTGCACAGTGATGTGTTTGGACCTGTGTCAGTTCCATCACTGGGAAATTATGTGTAATATGTTTCATTCATAGATGACTTCTCAAGGAATACATGGATATATTTCTTGAGGAAGAAATCTGAAGCTTTTGACAGGTTTAAATAATTTAAGGCTCTGGTGGAAAACCAGACAGAGAAGAAGATAAAGGCGCCGAGGACAGATAATGGTGGGGAGTTCTGCAAGAAGGAATTTGAAGAGTTATGTAAGAAGTGTGGTATAGCACGACAAAAGACTACTCCATACACACCTCAGAAAAATGGAGTTGCAGAAAGAATGAATAGAACACTGATGGAAAAGGTAAGAAGCATGCTCAGTGGTACCGGGTTAGGACAAGAATTTTGGGCAGAGGCAGTGGAGACTGCATGCTATCTGGTTAACAGATCACCTTCATCAGTGCTAGAGGATAAGACTCCACATGAGGTATGGACTGGTAAGAAACCCTCTCTTTCACATCTAAGGGTATTTGGATGTGATGCATATGTACATGTTCTAAAGCAGAAAAGGACCAAGTTGGATAATAAATCTGAAAGGTGCATCTTTATTGGGTATAAGGATGGTTTAAAAGGTTACAAGCTTTGGAACTCGGAAACAAGGAAGGTTGTGTACAACCGAGATGTGGTGTTTAGAGAGGTGAAAGATGTTGTTAAACATGAAATCATACCAAAGGAACCTGAGAAGATAGAGTTTGAGCTAAAGGAGTATGAATCAGACTCTATAGCAGAAGATGATTCAGAAGAGGAAGAGCCACAAACTCCAGCTTTGAGAAGATCAGTTCAAGAAAGAAGGCAACCAGAAAGGTATAGTCCATTTTATTTCTGTTCAGGTTTTACTTTAACTATAACTGATGATGATCCTAGAACTGTCAGGGAGGCAGTAGATTCAGAGGATGGAAAACTTTGGAAGGAGGCCATGGTTGATGAAATGGCATTCTTGCACAAAAATGAGGGATGGGATCTGGTGGAGTTGCCAGCTGGAAGGAATCCCATCGGGAGAAAATGGGTGTTTAATAAAAAGATGAATGTAGAAGGCAAGGTGGAGAAATACAAAGCTCGGTTGGTAGCAAAAGGTTATTCCCAGGTGCCGGGAATTGATTTTGGTGATATTTTTTCTCCTGTTGCCAAAGTTACTTCTATTAGATTACTTTTATCTGTTGCTGCTGCATTTGATTTTGAGATAGAACAGATGGATGTGAATACAACATTTCTTCACGGGGATCTAGAAGAGGAGATCTACATGAAGCAACCTGAAGGCTTTATGGTAAAGGGTAAGAAAGAACTAGTATGCAGGTTGAAGAAGTCTCTGTATGGGTTAAAACAGTCACCAAGGATTTGGTATCAAAAATTTGATAACTATATACGGGGACTTGGCTTCACCAGAAGCAAGGAGGATCACTGTGTTTATTTTAAATTAATTGGTGACCGTGTTATTTATTTGGTCTTGTATGTGGATGATATGTTGTTGATTGGAAATGACAAAGAAATTATCCAAGATTTGAAGACCCAATTGTTCTCCAAATTAGACATGAAGGATCTTGGTGCTGCAAACTATATTTTGGGCATGGAAATTAAGAGAGATCGGGAAAAGAGGAAGCTCTGGTTAAACCAGAGGAAGTATGTCGAGACTATATTGCAGAGGTTCAATATGCAGGAGAGTAAACCGGTGAGTGTTCCTATTCCTGTAGGTGCAAAGCTTTCTGCTGAACAGTGTCCCAAGACACAAGAAGAAGAGGAGGATAGGTCCCGTGTTCCATATGCAAGTGCAGTGGGTAGCCTGATGTATGCAATGGTCTGTACTAGACCAGACATTGCACATGCAGTGGGAGTATTGAGCAGGTTTATGTCAAACCCAGTGAAGGAGCATTGGACAGCAGTGAAGCGGGTTTTCAGATATTTACGTGGCACTAGTGATTATGGCTTGTGCTACCAGGGAAGACCAGGATTGGAAAGAATGTTGGACATTCGTGGTTTTGTTGATGCAGACTGGGCTGGAGATCCGGACCAAAGAAGATCTACAAGTGGGTATGTGTTTAGCCTATTTGGAGGTGCAGTCAGTTGGATGAGTAAAAGACAGTCTGTAGTGGCGCTTTCAACTACAGAGGCAGAATACATAGCAGCCACTCATGCAAGAAAGGAAGCAGTTTGGTTGCATAGATTGTGTTCAAGTATGGGGTTGGTACAGCAAGCTATAAGGATAGACTGTGATAGCCAAAGTGCAATTTTCTTGGCTAAGAACCCTGCTTATCATTCAAAGACAAAGCACATTGATGTTCAATATCACTTTGTTAGAGATATGGTTGAGGCTAAAAGGGTGTTGCTGGTAAAGGTGGACACTTTGAAGAATGTTGCAGATGCATTGACGAAGTCCGTGAGCACTCAGAAGTTCTCTTGGTGTAGAGAAACAATGGGTGTTGAAGAATTAACCCAATGACTAAGCTCTCCTGTGGCCCCCCCTGCAAAACAAGTGGGAGTCTCTCACAAAGTATATTCTTTTCCATGACCAGCCCCATGCGTAGCCCCATGCGCCGTACGTTGCGCCCAAAAGTAGGGTGGCTGGCAGTGGTGAGTGCGCCCACCGTTGGGGTCTCTAGCGCCCCCCCAACGTAAAACGGCAGCGACCAACATAGGTATCCATCCATGCTTTATAAGGAGTTTCCGTACATGGTTTTTGGGTATGAAATGGTTTTTGAAAGCCCCTATATTTTGTAGATCCCGTCAGTGTAACTATGGTTATGACATGTATTTGTACAGCGGATTGAAGCCATTGGCTGCCTGCATGGCATGTACAACACTAAAAGGAATATAATGAAAAATCAAGTTGGTCGTCCCAATTTGGGATCCAGGGGAAAATCTCTGTGTTTATCTGTTTTATGTTTTATGCTCTCGCTATTGTTTATTTATTTTTATAAGATTCGTGTGTAGATAATTTCTGTTCAGGGTTAAAACCTACAGAGGTCCCATTTTGTCTGTTATGTTGTTGACTAGCTTAATCTCAGAAATAATTTTGGTTTACTGAGAGAAGGAAGATTATTATCAAAGAAAATATGATCACATACATAAAACAAAGTGAAAAAATAAGGGGTAAGTTTTTCCTTTAGATTAACACTATTTGATCAAGCAAGAAAAACATATGGTTTGGTTTTTTTGTGTATGAAACTCAAAATCCTAAATAGATGTAATCATCCTTCCACTCTAAATGTAACTGGGCCTTGCGAAGATGTCTTCTAATGGGTACTGGGGCTAATGTCCGGAAAGAACTAGCGACGCCTTCCTGTTGGCTTGAGGGGTCCTGACCCAGGTTTGGAGGTTAATTTTTGCCAAAAAACCCCTATACTACTAGCCCTTTCAGCAATGACCTACTTTCGCAGGCCAAGGTCTCACCCAAAGTAGTATGGGAGGGTGATGGAACCAAGTTTCGCACCCTGGGAGAGAGTAGGTAATTAAGGCATATTTGTGTTTGCAACTATCAATTTCACACATAATGAGTCTATTCACAAGCTCTTAGAATTATAATCAGAACATAACCATAAAAAATATACTATCATTTACAGATTTGATCATTACATTTGCATCCACATGTGCATCAACAATTACCATCACAAAACATTATAATCACAGCTAACTCTTAGATCATAGATACATTTGCAGCTTAAATAAATATAACAGATGCACTTCAGTATTAAACACAACCAGTCCAGATACCATAAAGATACTTCAAATATATTCTGCATTCATTAGTATCAAAAACCTAATTACAACCCAAAACACAGCCTGCGCACACAGCCACCGGGGTCCGCACATAGCAAGACTAAGGATCTCTGCGCACATAGCCAGCAGTAGTCCTTACCCAAAACTACCCAAGACAGATCAAAAATTCACACGTAGCATCAATATTACTTCTTTGTTGTATACTAGACCCAACTATCTATTTATATCATCGCAGCCTTTGCTATCCTATATTTACCCTTAAACCCATTACAAAACATTGGGACTTTGACCCGCCCCAAAACCCCTACGCAAGACCAACTATTAAAAATTATGCCAAAAATGTAGCTTAGGGAGCCATGTTCCAACAGGCCCCCAGCACAATCTTGTGCCTTGTCCCGAGTGACAGCGGCCGTGGGGTTTGAATATTCACCTGAAGTTGCTTGATCGCATCAACCAAAGGGGGCAGCACTCCTTCACTTTGCGCAGCAGCGTTCTATGCAATATCCACCAACTTCTGTGAAGTTGGACCTTCTGTAGAAGCGGTGACACTTTCCAATGTCTGGTTCAGTTGTTTAACTGCAACCACTTCCTGAGATAGCTTGAGGGATTCATCAGCCCATGGCTTGAGGTGGTCACTAAGAACCTTCTTTTTGTGGCAGAGCTCATTGATTTCATCTCTAAGCGTGTGGCTGGTATGTATTTGTGCTAGGCGTTGAGCTGGAATCAAAGTGGGCATATTAGCTTCGAGTTGTTCAAACTATTCCTCCTTCTGGCGCAACTCTTGAGTAAAGTCGCACAAGAGAGGATCACGCTGCACCTTAGACCACAGCTGCATAGCTATCTCCAAAAATTCTGCGCCCTGAGAAATCTGAGCTGTAATGGAATTGGTGGCCTCTGTGACCAGCGTGACTTGTTGGGCTTTTACCTCAGGTGGAGTTTACGACTGCAATTTGGCCTACAAGGTAGCAATCTACTCCTCCATCTCTGTCTTGACATTCTGAATTTCTATCCTAGAAGCCTTCAAGGCTGCAACTAGTCCTTCAATCTTGGCCTGGGAGGTGGTAGAGGCATGAATATCCTCATTCACATCTGTGTAGAGCCTACTGATTAGGCATTCCAACTCCGTCTACTGCGTGGCAGTAAGAGTGCATGTGACCTATGCCTGGGACACCTCAGCGGTTTTTTCCATGATTGTCTGCTTAGCTGTACTAAGATGCTGATGCACCCAACGGTCTCTATGCTAGATCTCCTCGAAGAGGGATGTGTGGAGGACTTGCAGTGGTTCATGCGGAAGCCAGGCCAAATCCAATTGCACCTCCGCGTAGACCTAGACTTGCGCACCTAAGGCAGGTGGGCTCAAGATGAATGTTGTGTCTGGTAGGGAGCAGAGGCATCTTTTAGTTGTGATGATCAGTTCACTGCTAGCTACTAGGGGTGGTCTTGTCTGAATCATGCTTGTTTGCAGGGTGTTGGTTTTGAGTTGCATAGCTCAGAGCAAAATCTGGAGCGTAGTGACTGTAGCCTTCTGCTGCTCTTCCAAATCCATCCATTTATCTTCTAAGGTGAGGATGACTTCATCTGCGATTTGCTCCAGGTCTTCCTCTGTCAAGGTAACTTCAGTCTCTCGACCAGGCCTTATAGCCCGTCGTTTCTTTCGTTGGCCTTTGAGAGGGTTGGTAGTCCATTTTGTACCACAAGAGGAGTCAGCACCATGCGCATCCACACCCTCCATGTCCAGATCCTGCTGCAAATCCTACTCCACACCCTTTTCAGCATCATTGCCATGACCTTTTGCCTTTTTGGTGGTATCAAGCGGGTTGGTTTTCGGAGAGTTGCTTGTGCCTACAGTGTCAGATGTACCAGATTTGAAGCCCAATCTCCAATGTGGTGGCCAAGTGGAAACGAGTCGGTCAATCTCCTCGTCAGCGACCATGTATGGAAGTGATACCGACGTCAGATCCTTACAGCTTGGATCTGCACATTGTGCATTGTGACCTAAAACGCTACGATGCTCTTATAATTTTCATAGATCGCTGCTAACAAGCGTGGCCAAGAGTGGATCTCTGCTGCGAGCCCACTCTGAAATAGGACCCAGAAGACTTTATTATCCTCGATGCGCTACTCGTCCTTTGAATCCCACAAATTCGCATATCGCACCCCCTCGCACATGTCCGGCTCGAGCTCAGGGAGGACCGAGTCTTTCAGGGCCTCCCATGCAACCAACACGATGAGGAGCATCATGCAAGAGTAGCAGAATTCCCTTCCATGGTCATGGGCCTCGCGCACGTTCTCCAAAAATTCATTACACAGGAACTGGGACCAGTTGAAGCAAACCCATTTTTCGTAGCAACCAGCCAACTAAATTACATAAGCGGGGATAGTGGCAACCTGGTATTTGTGCATCATTTTACATGTCAGCAACAAGGTACCCATACGAGCGCTGAGGTTGCTAATGGTGTTAATCATGAACCCCCTAGTATTTCGTTCGACATGGTAGTCATCACGCACCTTATTGGCGATCTATTTCTCATACTTATTTTCGACGCGCTCCATGGGATTCAGCCCCTCCATGGGGAGTCCAGTAATACAGTGAATGAGCGCAGCAACAATGTGAATGCGGTCCTGGATCCATAAGCTGTCGTCATGGACCAGAGCTAGTAGCTGTTGCACAACTTAGTTGGTAACATTGTAGTGGCCAAAGTGAGGCATCCACAGAAAATTTAATAACCCGAAACCAGCCAACCCACTTTCCCACGGCATGGGGACTACCCTTAGCACATCGTCCTCTAGTACCCTTTTGAGATATAGTTCTTGTGCAAATTATGGGAAAGCCTCCAGGTTGGCTAGGCCTTGATCGTCGAATTTTATCAAGTGTAGTTTGCCAAAGGATTCTCCAATTATGGGGACCTTACTCGGAATTAGGGGAATTTGTAGATAGGCGTGCATACCATTAATATTCTTAGGTGTGCACACCGAGGGCCTGTGAGGCTGAACATAGGGCGGTAGGCAGTTTATAGGTTCAGCAATCCAGGCCTCTTCCTGAGCAGACAGAGGTCTCTTCCACAAGTTAGGTGAGCGTGCCTGTGGCACCATTCGGGGGGACTTCACATTCCAAGGGGAGGTGTGTGGCTTCCCTCCAGCCCATTTCACAGCCCTCACTAGCCCTTGCTCCTGGCCTTTCTCCTTACCCTTCTTCTTCTCAACCTACTTCCCCTTAATTGGTGTGGACACAACCTCTTCAACTTCAAGGGTAACCTCCAATACTTCATCAGTGGAGGCCACAGTTTGCGACGATTTAGCTGGATTAGTTGCAATCATTCTCGCTCGAAAAAAAAAATTGGGATTGCTACTATCAGAAGGGGTAGCCCACCCAGACATTAACAAAGTGCAATGGTTATGAAATTCTGCAAAGCACAAGATATCCAGAATGCACGGAACCCACTTCTGATCAACCCTTCTACTTTTATAGTGTTGGATAGTGACCAACGGTTGGGTGAGGCTTATCTGAAACTTACAATCAAGAAAATAGTAAAAAATCTTTGGAAATCGCCTCATTAATTTCCGATCGCCTGCTCCTTTCAATGGTAAAATTTTCTTTTTACCTAGTTTTACTGTTCCAACAGCTAATTTTCGCAGCTGTGTATTACCCCTGCGCTCTCAGTGCACCTCCTCAGGCTGCCCGACCTGCGCTCCCAACGCACCTCTCCGGGCGTCCAGACCTGCAATCAACCCTTGTGCGTACAACAGTCTTGCCTGCATTTTTCCCCGTGCCTATGCGTATTCCACCCCATACATATAGTTTGGCCATATAGTCATTTGATTCGGTAGGGTTTGAACCGATTTCCATTGAAATATCCTGGTACCATATCACCGCGTAGTGTAGCTAACTAAACAGATCCTCCATGTATGATTTCCTTTACCATAGAGGGACCTAACTAGTGTTGACAGAACTTCCATGGGTGCTTCGTAAACTAGATATCGTATAGTAAGGCCAATTCTCCCTCCGCAAAGATCTTTTGCCGAATATGTCGATCATGCCATGCTTTCTCCCAGGCCTTCTGAACTTGCTGATGGAAGTTAGCAATGAATCGATCTTCCTCCAAGGCCACGAGCTGCACTAAATTATCCTCCCTGACATCAGGCTCTACCATGTTCGTAAAGGCTATGATGCATAGGCTAGGAACAATATACTCGATGGGCATAATCGCCTCCTTTCCATAAACCATCTAAAACAGTTTTTTCCCAGTCAATTTCTTGCAAGTGGTTCGATAGGCCCAAAGGACCGACAGGATACACATGTCCCAATTGTTGTGCTCGACATTGCAGATCTTGGTCAAAACCTATTCCAGAATTTTATTAAAATCTTCCATAGTTTTGTTCGCCTGCGGGTGATATGGGGTACTTTTGGCGTGGTGGATCCAAAATTCTTCAGTCAAAGCTTAGTTGTTTCATTAAAAAAATGTGTACCTCTATCGCTCATCAAGATCTTGGGACAGCCAAACCTGGTTAGGATGTGCTCAAAAATAAAGTTTGCAACGGTGTCTACAGTGCAATCCTTCACAGCTTGTGCTTCGGCCCATCTGGTTACATAATCAGTTGCAGTGATGATGTTGTTGATCAAGGTTGTCATTGATGTCAATATGGAATTTTTGGAGATGGAAAATATTCTTGTATTGTTGCTCTAACCTCATGCAAACCCTAGGAGACCTAAACTCTATCTATTTGGCTTGATCCTAAGTACATGAGTGCATTAATGAAATTCTAGATGCTCAAAGCCCTAGATGCTCATAGTGCATGATCTTTGATAAAGAAGGCTTACCATGAAACTCCTACTATATGACATCCTTGTTCTTGATGAAGAATCCCCAAAGCCTAAATGACTCGACTCATGATAGTGATGATTTTTGAAGGACATGAAGAAGCTCTAATCCTAATAAACTTAATGGACTAAGTCTATGATGAAGGCACCCTAAAAATTAAATACTTAAAAATAAAATCCTAATGGTTGCCATGAAAAATAATGATGACAGTTTCACAAATATAATTTTCTTGATGGTAAAATGACCCTAATTAAAGGTGAAACTAGCATAGACTTGTAGAGAATAATTTTCCCTTTCTAACAAGCCCTTACACGCCCTCTAACTCCTTTTAGACTGAGAGAAAATTATTTTTTAAGATGAAATAATATATTTTATCCTAGCCGACCTAAGTCGACTTGTGTAGGCTCATGTTCCTTGGCGAAGGGACGTGTCTTTTCATTTATGATCAAAACCAGTATATATATGACGTCTAGACTTGACATTCCATCATCCAATTTCGGTGAAAAACACAGAATTCAGATTAGACGCACAGAAGGCCGAGGAGATAAAAGAAGAATTATTGGTTGGGTTATTTTTCTATTGGTTTGGTCTTTCAAGCTCGGATTAAGGACAGTTCTGTGATAGCTTGATTATAAACCTCACAGTAATAAACTTTAAACAGACCTATGATACCTTGAATCTCAAAGTTACAGCCCTGGAAACAGTTTCAAGGGATCAGATTATATATGCTACAACAACCTGTGGAGGAAAGCCGACTGTGGAAGGTCAGTTTTGAACTATGGAGAAAAAAAACACTTCGGACCACTGTAGCTTAGACTCTGTGGGTAGTGAAGAAGCTCGATATGCATAAACTCAGTCTTGTAGCATCCAACCTCAGTCTCAGACCTGTAGCTTGAGAAGGCAATTGGACTGTCATCTCAGAAATGCAGATTGCAGATCGAAATTTTCTGCCAGTGTAGACTTCAGATCACTGTTTGTAAAGCTATGAATTGTGATTTCATTTATCCTTGGATAGTGGACAAAGTAAATCAGTTTGAGAAGATTATATTTGCAAAAATACTGCAGCTCGGATCACTGTTTGTAAGGCTTGAAGCCATGTCATCTTCCTCGGAACAGTGACATTTGTGAGGCCTTGTTACATACCTTTGGAGGCTCGAATTAATAGAACATTCACTTGTGAAGAACTGTGGAGGATCGTTATGCCTTATATCTACAAGCCTGGAAGAGCTACCTTAGCTTGAACTTATGGAGAGGAGGCTAGAACCTGAGCAAGACTCTGATCGGTGGTTACTGTTTAGGCTAAAATTCTTTGTTGGAGATTGGACAAGAAGCTTGGTCTACAATTCTGATTACAGCCTGCCTGGAAAAAATTTTGAAGAGGCTCGAAACTACAGTCACCCTGTGGAGCTCATCTCTTGGACCAAAATTTGGATTATTCAGCTAGACTTGAAGGAACTTAAAAGTTGGCTTAGCAGTTTTTCTTGGAGCTTACCACAGGGTTGGAAGAAGTGCCTATTGGAGAATAAGAAGTGTTAGGTTTTGAAGAACATTGGAGAAGATTTGGGATAGTCCCGTTGAAGATCCTTGAAAATTTTGGAACACCTTGAAGCAATCTTTACCCTTGCAAAAGAAGTGAAAGATTCAGTGAAAGTCTTGAATCAATTGTGGATGAAGGACTTGTTTGGAGCATTCTGAATTATTGTTTGAAATTGTCTTAGGGATATTCTTGAGCAGACCTTGGAGTATCATCCTAGAGCACATTGTGAAGTACTTGAAGCATTGTTTGGTGCAGAACTTGGGCAGTTCTATCAAAGAAGTTTTTGGAGCAGGCTTAGTTCAGCCTATTGAAGACATCTTTTTCAGAAGCTTTAGCTGATTGGAGACCATGATTCATTGTTGAAGCCATCATGTGGTAACCTTGAAGATTTTGGTTGGGTGAAATGAAGAGTTGTGGAGACACTTTCTAAGAAGATAAAGTTGTCATTGATCAAGTGATTTAGAGACTAAGTGATGGCATTGCTGAAGATTGTCAGGGCTCGTTGAAGAATACATTGGGAGCCATAAGTATAACCAAATATATCTTGATGAAATGAAGCAGGAGGTTGGAGCCTCATAGATACAAGGTTGGTGCCTTGGAAGATAGGGTTGGAGCCCTTGAGGTTGGTGCCTCAGAATTGACAAGGTTGGTGCCTTGGAAGATGGGGTTCGAGCCTTAGAGGATAGGAGTCCTCAAGAGACCAGGTTGGAGCCTGTACCAGATATAGGGTTGGAGCCTTTGAGGTTGGTGCCTCGGAATTGACAAGGTTGGAGCCTTGGAAGTCCAAGTCGATGCTTGGAAAATACAGGTTGGAGCTTGGGAAATTGAAGATTGGTGTCTTCATCTAGGGTTGGAGCCCTACATATATTGTACTTGATTTATTGTAAAGAAGAAATTAATAAAAACATTTATTCTTATTGTTCATATTGTGTTCTAAATATAAGTGATCTAACTGGTAAAATTAACAATTGAAAAGAAATACTAATTCACCCCCCTCTCAGTATTTCCAATAGATGTAGCATGCACCTGTCCTCCTCCCTGGCGGGTTGATGGGCCCAACGAAGTCTATGGCCCATTTTTCAAATGCTTGCAGGGCCATCTACGGCTGCAAGGGAATTTTGTCTCTGCGCGACAGTCTTCCTGTACTTTGGCATGTGTCGCAGGCTTTGCAATAGTCATGAGAGTCACTATGCAATGTGGGCCACCATAGCCCAGCTCTCAAGATCTTCTGCGTCATTGCTTTCCCTACGTAGTGACCTCCTGCTATGCCCTTGTGGGCTTCTGCTAAGATGGCTTGTCTTTCATCTTCCAAAATGTATCTTCGCAGCACCTCATCAGCTCCCATCTTATACAAGTGGCCCGCTATGATGGTAAAGTTCGTTGCGTGGGTTACCAGCTCTTTTTTCTGTTGTACTGATTACTCTGCAGGCGACATCCCCGTATTTAAGAAGTGAATGATGTCAGTGAAGTGTGCATCAACCACCTTAATAGAAAACATCTGCGCATTGGGCAATCCTTCTTCTAGGTTGGTCGGCTCTTCACCACTCTCGATTCGGGATAAGTGGTCTAGCCCAGCATTTAGTTTCCCCGGCTTCATGATGATCTCAAATTCATATTCTTGAAATAGAAATAACCATCGAAAAATCTTCCCCCCCAACACAGGCTTCTTCACCAGGTATTTCAAAGCTGAGTGATCTATGAACATCTTGAAGTGCCCACCAAATAGATAATGCTGGTATTTCTGCAGGGCATATACCATGGTCGGCCCCTCCAGCTCAGTAGTGGAGTAGTTATACTCTGCACTAGAGATATTTCTACTATAAAATGCAACTAGATGGTTGATGTCCCCTTCCCCAGGTTGCGTAAGCATAGCTCCCAGGACAATCTTTGAAGCATCTACATGAACATGGAAAACCTTCGCCCAGTCAGGAAATATGAGAATAGGTGCGGAGACCATCTTCTCCTTGAGTAACTCAAAGCTCTTCTAACACTCGTTATCCCAAAAAAATGATACATCCTTCTTCAGCATTTTTTCCATAAGTGTCGTGATCAGTGTGTACCCTTGAATAAACTTTCAGTAGTAGCTTGTGTAGAAATTTGAATAACTGATATGTTATCCACCGAGATTCTCTTGATCACACACTATTTTAGCTTCATGCATAATACAGAATCTCTTCTACCATTGATCATCACATGCGGAAATAAAATCAATTGCATGCACACATTAAAACCATAAAAATTCACACATATGAACACAGTATGTAATGGGAAATCTTAAAGCTAAAAACCCCAACTATCTGTATATTATATATGTCATAGAGATCATGTAACAATCATCATACAAAGCTCCTCACAATCTCTCAGTATAATCTCCACTTGCTACACACTAATCAGGCTTGATCTTGCAAAACACATGCACTGATCTTTGCCAGCCTTTAGCCTACCTCTACTGCGCAATCCCTGCTGAAGAATGCCTCTTGATGAGAATGTATTACCCCAGCCTTGCTCACACAATATTTATAGGAATCTCTACTAAGTGTTGGATGCAAACCATGCATCACTTATAGTCACAATTGATAGTCACACTTGCCCTTTCACCTATCTCTGCACTGGTCTCCACTGAAACTGTCCATGCACTGAAGTTAACTTATGTATTCTTTAGTTGATTAATGAGTTTATAATTAGTGAATTAATTAATAATTAATTCACACCACTCTCACTAATTGTATCAATCAGTTAAACTAGATACAAATAGCTCAACTATGTTTAGATTAGTTAAACGGAATACAACTCCACTAACTTCTCAATCAACTCCACCAAACTCTGTCACATGAGTTCTAATCGAAGTACTCCACAATAGCTCCACATAACCCTCAGTAATAGCGTAATTCCTTCTGTCAGCTCCTGTGCCACATCTGTGCACTTAATTGAAGTGCTCCAAGAGAATAAGATAATGTTTAGAGTCCAAATATTATTAAGAGCTAATAATATTCGACATATCTATTTTTAGACCGGAAATCTAAAAATAGATTCCGCCCAATATGTCTAAAAATAGAAGTCCATCTATTTTTCCAACTTGACCAACCATCCACAAATAGCATCCCGCAACTTATAGAATATGCTCCATATGTCTAAAAATAGACATAGTCTAAAAATAGACTTTGCGACAAAAATCACCTGTGTGGCCCCCACCTAGTTTAGGTGATCACTTTCCAACTAGGATCAGAAATGTGATGTTTCGTGATGTCTCTTCGATCGTTTCTTGTTGCAATTCTCAAATACCCTCTCAACAAGAAAGGACTATCTTGCATGTGACACGCACACAGCATTCGCCTTCAACCTTCGCCCTGAGCTGGCATGCAACTCCACGCATCTCGCTCACCCTTCCGAAATCGAATAGGCCTAAAAACCCAACCCGTTCGATGACCAACAAAGTCTTCGACCTTTTCGCCGGGTACCAACCGGCACACAAGTCACTGTGAACCACCGCGTTGTTGAACCTTGCACCTGGCTTAACCTCTACACTTACCGTCAACCTTCCATCCACGCCCGCATCCGACACCCAATACTTCGATCTCGCCCTTATCAACCAACCGATCACAAGCACGTCGTCGGCGGGGCACCTCGTAGCCAGGTTCAACTCATGAGATCCACACCATCTCATGAATTTTGCCCAGAAATCTCCTCTTGGGATTATTCATGCATGTCGCCCCACCTCTCACCTGGTGGTATAGCTGCATGCACTCCCTCTGCCCATCTGGCACGAAATTTCTCTGCATGAGTGGTTTCTTCCACTCCATTATCCTCATCTTGTGGCTGCTCCACATCCCGAGGTTCACTCTTACCTGCATGCAAATCCAGCTCCCTCTCAAGCTTCAATTGCATGTTCTCTTTCTTGCACTCCTAATAGTAGGTCTGGGAGAAATCCCATCTACCAAGTCCGTAGGGAGATTCTCAAGCCCAAATCCCAACTCTTCGACTCCGTCCTCTTCATCCACACTAACTCCTACACCTCAAGCTCATCCCTGCAGTGGAAAAACTTTTTCAAGTATACCGGAATAGTGTCATTCTTCTCCATTTTTATTTTCCTGAGTTTATCCTTGAGCGCCAACTTCCTCTGGTCGCTTCAATACAAAACTCAACCGCTTCAATGTTTTTCAATTGCTCCAATGATCAATATCGCTCTGATACCATGTAGAAATTTGAATAAATGATATGTTATCCACCGATATTCTCCTAATCACACATTATTTTAGCTTCATGCATAATACAGAATCTCTTCTACCATTGATCATCACATGCGGAAATAAAATCAATTGCATGCACACATTAAAACCATAAAAATTCACACATATGAACACAGTATGTAATGGGAAAGCTTAAAGCTAAAAACCCCAACTATCTGTATATTATATATTTCATAGAGATCATGTAACAATCATCATACAAAGCTCCTCACAAGCTCTCAATATAATCTCCACTTTCTACACACTAATCAGGCTTGATCTTGCAAAACACATGCACCGATCTTTTCCAGCCTTTAGCCTGCCTCTACTGCGCAATCCCTGATGAAGAATGCCTCTTGATGATAATTTATTACCCCAGCCTTGCTCACATAGTCTTTATAGGCATCTCTACTAAGTGTTGGACCATGCATCACTTATAGTCACAACTGATAGTCACACTTGCCCTTTCACCTATCTCTGCACTGGTCTCCACTGAAACTTTCCATGCACTGAAGTTAACTGACGTATTCTTTAGTTGATTAATGAGTTTATAATTAGTGAATTAATTAATAATTAATTCACACCACTCTCACTAATTTTATTAATCAATTAAACTAGATACAAATAGCTCAACTATGTTTAGATTAGTTAAACTGAACACAACTCCATTAACTTCCTCAGTCAACTCCACCAAACTCTGTCACATGAGTTCTAACTGAAGTATCCATGCAATAGCTTCACATAACCCTCAGGAATAGCTTAATTCCTTCTGTCAGCTCCCGTGCCACATCTGTGCACTTAACTGAAGTTCTCCAAGAGAATAAGATAATGTTTAGAGTCCAAATATTATTAAGAGCTAATAATATTCGACATATCTATTTTTAGACTGCCAATCTAAAAATAGATTCCGCTAAATATGTCTAAAAATAGAAATCCATCTATTTTTCCAACTTAACCAACCATCCACAAATAGCATCCTGCAACTCATAGAATATGATCGACATGTCTAAAAATAGACATAGTCTAAAAATAGACTTTGCGACAAAAATCACCTGTGTGGGCCCCACCTAGTTTAGGTGATCACTTTCCAACTAGGATCAGAATGATGTTTCAGGATGGCTCCTTCACTGTTTCTTGTTGCAATCTTCAACAACTTGTGTGCCCGAGGATAGAGCGCAGCTGTTTCTTAGTTGTAGGGACTACCAAGTTGATAATAACTGCTACCTTGGCGGGGTCCACCATCAGTCCCTGTTGACAGACTATGTGACTTAACAAGATCCTCAAAGGTACGCAAAAGATGCACTTCTTAATATTTAGGGAAATCTGGTGCTTCCTACAGGCATCCAACATCATGCTCAGGTTTGAGATGTGATTCTTTACCAAACCAAATACTGTCCAATCATCAAAATACACCTCCAAGAACTTGTGGATGAACTCATTGAATACTGTGACCACCACCTGCAAAAATATGGCAGGGGTATTCTTGAGCCCAAATGGCATGATAGTTTACTGGAAGGATCCCCATTCAGTGGCAAACGTATTTTTGTTGCGATCTTCAGTTGTGATCCTAATCTGATGGTAGCCCGAGAACCTATCAGTGAACGAGTACGCTTCTTGCCATCCCACACTATCAATAATTTCATCAAAAAATGGCGTATGGAAGGGATCGTGAATGCAGGAATCGTTCAATTTGAGCAGGTCAACAAAGATTATTATTTCTCCTTTGGTCTTTTTCTCCTGGACCACCATAGGGCTTACCCAATCTGACTGTTCTACTGGTTCGATGATACCTGCAACTATCATTTTTTCAAGTTCTTCCCTAACTTTCTGCTTATACTTTTGGTTCAATCGATAATGCCGTTGCTTAATATGGCACGCATCTAGTTTTAAGGTGATGTGCATGACCCCTAGGTCCCTTGTAATCCCTTTGAGTTCCGAGAATTTTGTAGGAAATAGGTCCTAGTACTCCATGAGGAGTTTTGCGAGTTTCCCAAAAGTATCATCATCCCAGTAGTCCCCAATTTTAGCTAGCATAGGTTGCTCCTCTTTTCCAATGTTGACTTCCCTTAGCTTAAGAGGCTTGGTCACATCAGCAGTCTGCAATGAGGGTCCAGCAACTGCGCGCTCTCCCTGCTATTCTGGGATAGTGATATTTTGTGTGTCTTCATCGCATTCCTCCATTGATATATTGCGGCAATTTCCAATATCCTGCATTTGCGTATCCCAGACTGGTGCCCCATACTCCATACGAGGGCACGATTCATCAAACACCAAGGCATCAATGTCTTGTAAAGCTTCATCCAATGCCTCAATTCCACCTATCAACCTGAATGTCCCCACAAAATCGTATCGCATGGTCTCCCATTAGCGGGTGCGCTGGTGTGGCTCTCCATCCAGATACCATGCAGTGGGAATTGGCCCCAAGGCATGGATAAACAGGTGGACCCATTCGTTCATGGTCCTCTCACACAATGCCTCCGTCCATGCGGCCACATGGTTGTGTGGATCTCCTTGGCCAAGGAAAGCTTCTATGCGTAGGTGAACCGGAGGTTCGAACCATAGAATCATCATTTCATGGCATTCCTCCCAATCCTGGAACGTCCCCTTATGAGTTTCCCACCACAGCACAAGGGTTGTGCTCATGGCTAGGTTAAGCGCCCACATTCTTCACTCCCTTGGAACATCGACTTCAAATGTTCACAAAAAATCCTCGATACTACCAGAACCATCAAATTAGGGTAGTTCTCTTACCTCTAAGGAGATAAACCAGAAACTCTTTGAGATCCTAAGACATCACAATGCAGATATGTCATGTAACCGATTTTTCCAATTTTCAATCTCCACATCGGAGTCAGAGAGGCATTCACTGTCTTTCTCCCAACAAAGCACACCATCAGCTGTAGGGTTAATCCAATCCTCATCCCGGGTGGTGAGTTTATAAATTTTATCTGCATCATTTTCTTCGCGCACAGGCTCTGTATACCGCTCTCCTTCTGCAGGGTCTAGAGGGACTATCACTCTCGTACCCTCATTTTCAAACACCATGCTCCTTTTCTTTAAGTTGATAATGCCTCCTATGTCTATCGCCCAATCTAGTCCTAGGAGTGCAGGATAAGGGTCTGCATCTTCCACAATCTGAATTACTTCAAAGTCTGTGCGTACCTTAACTCTTGCGATATCTACCATAATATTTGACAGCCTCCCTAATGGTACGATATTATGTTGGTTAGCCATGCGAAGTTGTATAGTAGACCATTCAAGATTAGCTTCTCCCATCCTTTGCCATGTCTGCTTGGGTAGGACGTTCGCATCAGATCCTAGATTCAAAATGACCTGATCCATTTCATAGTCATCGATCTGCGCTGTTAGCCGCATTTCCCGATCCATGCATTTCTTATGCTTGTATAGTTTGTGAACATATTTAACGTCTTTTGGAGGGCTAGTTCTTTATGCGCAGCTGTCTATCAGTGCTTGAAGATTTTCTACCGCCTTCTAGTTATGTAGTAGCTTCATACATTCCTATAGGAATGGTTTAACTTCGTCGTCCGTTCTTAGGTTTTTCAGAGCCTTGGAAGTATATGCCTCATCCTTGGTAAAGAATTTTCAAGCTTCGATGAAGGTTTCTTTCTCCTTCTGTAGGTCCAAGCTTTCCTGTTTGATAGCATCTTTCTGGATAAGGGGTTCGGCAGCATCTTTCTCCTCAACTCCTCCAGTATCCATGCTATTGCGCGTTATGACATTAATACTCAATCCCTCATCACGCGGTTCTGCCTTAACCCTCTGCACATTCTGTGTTGG
The DNA here is from genome assembly GCA_034641835.2 of Pinus albicaulis. NCBI lineage: Eukaryota > Viridiplantae > Streptophyta > Pinopsida > Pinales > Pinaceae > Pinus > Pinus albicaulis. Next base: position 153,981,786 of record CM076582.1, on the reverse strand, counting down.
TGTCTACTATTTTTCCTGCATTTTTTCTATTAATATTGGGCAATCTTTGATCACATGATCCAATTATCTAAAATATCAGCAAGATTTTCATGCAAGGTTTGGACAGTCCCTTGTGAAGTGACTTATTTCTCCACAGTTGTAACAGATCAGTTGCCCTCTTCCCCGACCTGCACCTCCACCCCTTCCCCCTCCCCTGCCTCTTGCTGGGGAGCCTCCTCTTCTTGAGGGAGATAGTGGTGAAGAAGGGTCAGCCTGTACCCTGTATAGGTTTCCTCATTCTATCATTAAGTCATAGGTCTGACAATTATGTTCGTCATGTCCCATAGATGAGCAGTTTTGGCACCATTGTTGCTTCAATTCTGGAACATACACACCAAGACGGGGACAGTGGTTGGTATCATGTAGTCTAGCTACGCGACAGTCAGCGCACCATAACGTTGTACCACTTGGTCCTATATCCTCTTTAGGAAGCAATGGGATGGGCCCCCTAGCCTGCATGTAGTCCGCCAAAAGAGGACATTGATCCTTGGTGTGGCTGGACACTCTGCATCTTATGCACCATATGTCTCTGCTAGATTCCTTTCCTCACTCTTTCCGTAGATTCTGGATTTCGAGGTGCATTGCCTCCAGCTGTCCTTAGATCTGCTGCACCCCAAACTAGGCATCATCTCTTGGAGTAGCTTCTAGCTTCATAGCAATCTCCAAGGCTTTCTCTTGCGTCTCAATCACCTACTGACCCATAGGTTCGCACAGGCGAGGTAGCAGCATAGCGATGAACCATTCATTGTGCTGCCTATCATCGTACTGAAATTCCCCATCTCTGATAACCTTATTTAACTGATGATCAACCTCCCATACAGACTAGGTGGGTCTCTGTCTAAAATCTTTCAAGTCAGTTACTAGCTACAAGTAGGACTTAGGCTTCCAGAACTGTTGTTTTAAAGCTTTCTTAATCTCTTGAATAGATGGATCCGCATGTTGGCCTAGGTACCCCATATACCAGTCCAAGGCCCTTCCTTCAAAGGCGAGAGATAGTTGCACTCTCTTTACAGCATCGCTAGCCACATTCTGCGCAGTCCATACAGATTCTGCCACAAACCAAAATCGTTCCATATCTTCATCTCTTACACCCTTGAAGGTGGGTAGCTTCATGTGTGTGGCCATATCTTCTGGTGGTGGTGGTGGAGGTGTGGGGGATTTCTTTCCCTTATACTGACTTGAAGGTGGTGTAGCTGGAGGACTATTTCCTGCATGTGTAGTCGACTCTTTTAATGGACTATAGATGGATCTGTCCCCTTCTCGGTTGGTTCGGTAGTACTTACCGCTTCGTGTTGTACTTACGCTCTGATCAGAGGTCATTCATTTGGTATGGCTGCACATAATTCCCTTTTGGCACAGTAATATTTTAATTAACAATGGCAATGTTCGCAAGAACATACCCCGGAAACCTTTGAAGAACCTCTGTTCTACCTCAGAATAGGATACGAACTGATCGACTGCGAATTATGTTACAAACCCTCCCAACACGCTATCCACCCAATTATCTACCGTACTGGTGATCGTGTTGTCAATATTCTCCAAATATCGAATTAATTCCAGCGTCCACTACATAACCTAATCTTTCTTCCAACACGTCTGGAATTCTACGAGCCTTGCTAACCACTCCTGAAGCTCGTGCACAAAAGTTACAAAGAAAATTTTGTAGACTTCAGTGAAGATGTACTTGTTCTTCCACTTCTCAGCTGTCAGCTTCGTGTTTTGATTCTCCTTTATAGAAATTCTTGGATCTGTGTTTCAAACCAATCTTCAAGTTCCAATTTCTCAGGCCTCCAACAGCCTCGTGGCATTACCCGATCTCTCTCTCAAAATTCTCCCAGTCCCGGCAATGGAACCATTTGTTGGCTTGAGGGGTCCTGACCGAGGTTTGGAGGTTAAGTTTTTCCAACAAACCCCTATACTACTAGCCCTTTCAGGAATGACTCTACTTTCGCAGGCCAAGGTCTCACCCGAAGTAGTATGGGAGGGTGTTGGAACCAGGTTTCCACACACTAGGAGAGAGTAGGTAATTAAGGCATATCTGCGTTTTCAACTTTTAGGTTCGCACAGAATGAGTCTGTTTGCAAGCTCTTAACAGTATAATCATCACATAACCATAACAAAGCTACTATCATTAACAGATTTGATCATTGTATTCTCATCCACGTGCACATCAGCAATTACCATCATAGAACATTATAATCGCAGTTAACTCTTAGATCACAGATATATTCGTAGCTTAAATAAATATCACAGGTGCACTTCAGTATTAAACACGATCAATCCAAATACCATAAACATACTTCAAATATATTCCTCATTCATTAGTATCAAAAACCAAATTACCCAAAACATAGCCAGCGGGGTCCGCACACAGCAGGACTGAGGATCTCCGCGCACATAACCAGTAGGAGTCCTTACCCAAAACTACCCAAGACAAATCAACAATTCGCACGTAGCATCAATCTTACTTATTTTTTCTCTACTAGACCCAACTATCCATTTATATCATTGCAGCCTTTGCTATCCTATAGTCTGCAAACCATGGTTTGCGGACCCTAGATTTACCCTTTAACCCATTACAAAACATTGGGGCTTTTACCCGCCCCAAAACCCCTACGCAAGACTAACTATTACAAAATTATACCAAAAACGCAGCTTAGGGAGCCCCGTTCCAACACCTCCAGTAGTCGAAGAATTGACCAAGGTAATGGTAAGAGGATCTAGTGTTGCCTGCACCGCCACCTATAGGGAAGGATGCCCTAGTTTTTTCCTCTAAAGTACCGTTGTCACATGTGACCATTCGAGTCTTGAGATTATTGGTGTTCAACTACCAGCACTGAGCACTATATGGGTTAGGTAGCCCCAAAAAATACCACACGCACTGGGCCTAATCTTAACCCCCTCGGAAATAGTTCTCAGGTAACGCTCGGGTATTTGTTCCGTGGGTGGATATATGGATTTTAAGCTCCCTAAAAAGTAAAAATCTATGTTTTAAAATATAGAATGACCACAATGACTTATTGGATGCCTACCCCCGATGGTCCTAACTTGAACTATAATTTATTTTGTGACCCCTGTGGGGAGAATTTAGTGAGTTCAATTAGAGATTATTTTTTGAGTCTCAATTTTCTTAGGGTGTGCCTTGGTGAAGTAACTGTAAGAAGAAGACAAAGGTCCCAACGCACTGGGTGCCTTTTGTTCCAATGCTTACCAATGCTTCGTGTGTGCTTTGGAGTGTACAATCACAAGTGTTATGAGATGTGGATATGCAGCGATCCTTTACAATCCTTTTCTAAATATGTTATGTGTGATTGTTCCTTGCAAACATAAAAAATGTGCGGATTATGGGCCCCTTACACCTTGCCTAGTTAGACTAAGTTTTTCACTATAGGGAGATGGAAAATTATGTTAAACGTTCATATGCATACCCAGTCTCACCGTGAGGTGCAAGGGTGGTAGATATTGCTTGCTTTCTTTTTGACAATTTGGTCCTGGTCCCGATTCCTAATGCAAAAATTTAACTAATCTAATGCAAAAATTAAAAAACAAGAATTATGTAAAGATGTGTGGATGTATGGGCCACTTAATTTTCCACTAATTACTCTATGTGTTCTGCATATTTTACCAACAAATATTTTTTTCAGACAACATATGTGGATTGAAGGCTACTTCCTTTCCCCTACTTGAAATATGTGTGATTTGCAATGATAAAAAAACTAAAATTAAAACAACTTAGTTTCTAGGATAAACTCTAGAAACAAATGTCCTACCATTCATGAAATACCAAAGCACAATGATGGAAAATTTATTATGGGTTGCCAACACCTTACAACTGCAAAAAAATTGAGAAAAAAAGTGAACATTGGGCTGGCTGCCTACCGTGCGGTGTATCTTCACACAGACGTGAAGACCACACATTTGTCTAAACTAAATGTGCACGGATTGAAGAGACTGAAAAACCTCACCTTCTCTGAGCCAAATTTCTCATAGAGGGTGACTGAAAAGTGTTGAGAAGAAGCATGAGTGATTTTGCAGCAATTCTGAGCAAGAGAGAGGACCTGCAATAACAATCATTAGCTCAAAAGAAACAATCTAGTGGAGTCGTCATTCCTATTGTAGTGTATTTGGCACATGGGCAGACGAAATACATTGTGCTTAGTAGGGAGGTTGGTTTCCTACAAGCAAGTCACAGTTCAAATTGGCTCGTTAAACATTAGTGGAACAAGTTCAACATGTAATAAGCTAATTTAAATGGAAACATAGCATGCTACATAAACAAAGAAACAAAAACAAAAAAAACATGCACAAGAAACACTCTCAATAGAGAAAACACACTAATAACTCAATAATGGAGAGCTATCTCCCTTTATTAGGTGCTGGTGGTAGTAGAAGATAGAATGCTAAATCTCTTGTAGTGGATCCTTCGAGCTTTGGAGATCCAATATCCAAGACAAGGGGGTCTCTTCCCCTCAAGATTTCAGCAAACCTCTCTTCCCTCTCAACGGATGGTATATCGATGAACACGTGGTGAACTCCTCTCTTGGATTGAGGTGTTGGATAGCCAACAACTGAATCCTTCCAATCCTCTTGTTGTTGAAAAACACAAGTTGGTTTGCTGAGAAGAAATTTGGCGAGCATAACAATGTGTCTCCCATTTCTCTTCCCATGGCTGGATTTTCTAAACAAATTTCAAATTTTCCCTCCCTCTCTTGGTACAAGATGGATGTTGACACAAGAGTGGGGGTATGATTCCTTTGTGTGTTGCACTAAAGCCTCAACGTGGCTCCAAGGCGGCTGTACTTGGCTATCTTGAGTGAGAATATTTTTCTCCATGTGTGTCAAGTGGTCCCGGATGGTGAATTTCTGCATCTTCAGGTTTGCACGGCTATTCGAGGGGTAGTCATGATGTTCTTCACGGTTATCAAAGAAAAATCTGCAATGATTGCCAAGGGTCAATGCTTCATGTGCGCGGTCAACCTGCTTGGCATTAGGAAAAGTTAATTTTTTCAACTCTTGTAATGTATTTCTTCCCTATAATATTTATTTGTACCTTTTGCTTGACATTTTCTAGTGCATTTTTCTTGTACGATTTTTTAGTATTAACACATACTTCTTCGTCATTCTTCCATTCCTCCCTTGCTTCGGTTATCCAATCAGGTTTGATAATAGAAATGGCACAAAACAATGCTTCCACATCCTCATCCTTTCTTGAGAGTGCATCTGCAACAAATTCATAACCCAACATATTTGTGACCCAATTTTACTGCTCTTCTAAAGATAGTCTTTGTTCCAAAAAGTATTTAAGACTATCATTATCAATTTTTTCCTTGAAGTGTCTTCCCATTAGGTAAGGTTGTCATTTCTTTAGTGCATGTAGTATTGGCAACATTTCCTTCTCATAAATAGTTTTCTGTAAATACTTTCATTTGATTGGAAAACTTTCAAAAGCAATGGGTCTTCCTTCATGCATTAAAACAGCACCCATTCCATTTCCCAAGGCATCACATTCCACAATAAAGGTTTTTGTGAAGTCTAGCGTAGCTAAGACTCGTGCTTGGCACATTTCCTCTTTAAGATGTTCAAAGGCCTTAGTTGCTTTAGGAGTCCACGAAAATTCATCTTTCTTCAATAATGTTGTTATAGGTGCTACTATTCGCCCATAATTCTTAAAAAACTTTCGATAATGCTCTGTTAACCTGAGAAATCCTCGCAATTGCTTTATGGTTGTGCAGAATTTCCATTCCTTAATGGATTTAATTTTCTTAGGGTCTAACTTAACACCCTCCTGAGATACAATATGACCTAGTTATTCCACCTCTTGTACTCCAAAGAAACATTTGGAGGTTTTTGCATATAATTGTTTCAGCACCCTGTCAACATGTTGAACTCGATCCTTTCAAGATCTGTTGTAGATTAGTATATCATCAAAAAATACTAACACAAATTTTCTAAGGAAGGGTTTGAAAATGGAATTCATCAACCCTTGAAATGTAGAAGGTGCATTGGTAAGGCAAAAAGGCATGACCAAAAATTCATAATGACCCGCATGAGTTCGAAATGTTGTTTTTAGAATGGCTTCAGTCTTCATTCTAATTTGATGATATCCTAAATGGAGATCCAACTTGGTGAAATAAATTGCTCCATGTAATTCATCAATCACAGGAATGAGAAATTTATCTTTAATAGTGAGCTTATTGAGCTCCCTATAATCCAGACACATGCGCCATGATCCATCCTTCTTGATCTGAAATGACTGTATTAGTTTTGTTGTGCTAAGGGTCTTTTAGTTTTATAAACATGTGCATAATTGATTCATTAGTTTTCATGAGGATTAAGGAGTTTTACCATGAATTATAGATGAACTTTAGTGATTTAGAAGCATAAAATAAGCATAAATAACACTGAACAATAGTGTAAAACATAGAACTAAGTCACCACATGAAGTTTACACAGCAGGCATGATGAAGCAGTTCACCCCTCCTAGCCTACATCTGTTGTTCCAGCTCCCAATGGCTTTTCCATCTTTCATTATGCTCAAAATTTTTCTAGTACATGTAGTTATAGTGCTCTAATGGTTTTTTTCTCTGCTCTTATGGTTTCAGAATGCTCCTATTAGTCAAGAATGACTCTTGATTCACCAGAATTGGTCGAAAATTGAGCCTCCTACACTTTTGCCCAGTATCTCCTAGGAATACTCCGCTAAATGTGGAGAACTCCAGTTAACTGGAGTTAAATTAGGGTTGACCACCAAATTTGGTGTTCCCCTATCCTCTCTGCCAATTAAACCGCACAATTAAATGTTACGGTTAGGGTGGTGGCCACATGCGTACCCCCAACTGTTAGTTAGCTTGACGGTTAGTGAAACCTCCGCTCGTGACTACAGTTAACTATGGACTGTGGTTTTCTTATCGTCGGGTTAGGCTCTGACCATGGTTGTTGGCTTGGCATTGACCGTGCCATGTAACAGCTTCTAGGAACCATTGGCGGGTTGGGACCGCCAGCAGTTCCCAACCCCCAATCACATATGCAGTCAACTTCAAGTCAAACCCGCAACCATGTATTGTTAAGTAACATCGTGTAGTGCAGTCTGTAAACTATGTGTGTTCCTAGAGGGAGGTCAGGGGGTTGAGCCTTGCGACCTCCATAAAATTTTACAAAGAATTTCAAGGCCACGTGGCAGCCTCAGGGCTTGCCACATGGCGCCTTCTCATTGGCTCCTCCAAACACATTAATCCACTAAAACAATGACACTTGTCAAGAGTTGATTGTTCTAGTAGAAGGAATATTCTAGGGAATATTATTATTTTTTACTGTACAACCCAGTCAAACCTGGTCAATTTTTCGCAAATTTACCTATTTTCCATTTCGATTAGAACGGAATATCTTCCTCATACGACATCGGTTTTTTGAACTGTTCACGGTGCCAAAATCAGGAAGACGAGATCTATGCAACCATCCTGGTTTCAACCCAATCCTATAACTTTGAATTTTGAGCAAAACTTATGAACTCCTAATCACTTCTTGTGCACCAATACTACTGGAGTAGAAAAACAACTTTGACTAGGTTGAATTATACCAGCCTCTAGCATTTCTGCAATCATACGTTCAATTTATTTCTTTTGGACATAAGGATATGTGTAAGGCCTGATGTTTGGAGGAACACTTCCTGGAATCAAATGAATAACATGATCATGATCACGAATAAGTGGGAGTCCTTTGGGAGTTTCAAACACCTTGGAATTATTGACTAAGACTTTTGAAGATGTGGAGAAATAGGTGATTTTGATGTTGGAACTTCTAGTGAGCATAATTGTGCAATGACACCTTGTTGTTCTTTCTTTAGAAGATTTTTCATGATATTATATCTTATTATATTTCCCGACTTCTCTGCGATACCCCGTAATTCAACTTCCTTTCCTTCGAAAAAAATTTTCAAGAAAAGTTCTTGAAAATTAAAATCTATCGTCCCCAAAGATTATTACCATTGTACTCCTAGTACAACATCAACACCACCCATTGGAATGTAAAGCATTATACTATTTAATATATATTCCCCCATGGTTAGCTTGATATTATGGAACTTTCTAGAGTAGTTTATAATCCCTCCATTTGCCACCATCACTTGACACTTTGGAACTGGGTATAGGAAGAAATTCAATTCCTTGGCTACCTTCCAATGAATAAAATTATGGGTACTACTCGAATCAATATGCACTATAACATTTTTCTTCTTGATATGTCCTTATATCTTGAGTTTGAGGAGTGGTAATTCATGCCAATGAATTACAGGATATGGTCAGATTCATTTCTTCTTCCTCTAGGGTTGGTTCCTGGTGTATATGCTCTTCTTTTGAAGTTTCTTGTTCATTTTCTTCTTCCTCTTTACAATCTATGTAAAATAATTTATTCTCAATACACTTATGACCTTTAGTGTATTCGCTATCACAACTATAGCAAAGCCATTTGTCTCTTTTTTCTTCCAAATGTTGTGTTGTCAACCTTGTAGGTTGTGGAAGTATAGGAGTAGAAACACTTCCATCTTTATAGATGTGAGTGGTAAGCTTCCTTGTCGCCATAATTTACTTTCAATTTTTCTTGCCAACCTAAATGCCTTCTCCAATGAATCAGGTTCCCAAAGTCGAACCTCATGTTGAATGTTATCCTTTAAAGTCCCTATGAAGACATCAATCATGTATTCCTCCAAAATATCCAATATCCTTATATTCAATTTTTTCAAGTCCTCAATGGGCTCCACCATTGAACCCTTTTGTTTGAGATTTATCAATTGGCTAAAGAAGGTGTTTCTCTTTGTATCCTCATAAAGTGCTATCATTTCCTCCGTAAAAATTGACCAAATGAAAAAAAATTTACGAGAGAAAAGCCATCAATACCATAAAAATGTATTTTTTTCTCTAAATATAAAGTTGTAATGTGTACCTTTTGTGTGTTTTACACATTATGGAAATCGAATATTTCTCCATATGCGAGTATCCATGTTACGGGATCCTTGTCGTCAAACTTCCTCATATTGAACTTTGGAATATGGTGGGTCTTCAATCCAACATTAGATTTTATGAAATCACCATTAACATTTATTTTGTTCTCATCATGAGTTTCCTCTACTACATGTTAGGGTCCCGTGATTTGGCCGATTGGCTAGCCAAATGACGATGTAACATCAAACCAAGCTTTGGAGCCCAAGGACCTAGCTTCGGACTCGTAGAGGGGCTCTCTCTATATGTAGAAGATGTTTTGTGTGTTTACTTGCGATGTTCCTTGATATTAGGCTAGTTATGAAGTGTATTTTTGGTTTTTTTAGTTTTTAAGCTCAGGAGGGATGAAACTGAATAAATACATAAACCGGATAACAAGATGTAGATAAATTGGGCTATGGGGTCAAACAGTCAAGGAAGTTATGAAGTGATGATTGTAAAGCTGCCGTAGGGCCGATTTGGATTCATTAAAGAGAAGGGATCTCTCGGGAAAATGGATTAAATGGACACGTTAGTTGGTGAAAGACAAGGATTTCAAGTGCAAACTAGTTAATAGCAGACATAAACATGTAATAGCAAGCCATTAATCATGCTAGGAATACTATAAGCTAATCAATACATAGAAATCAACATTCCTACCCATACATAGAGGTATATGACCCTCTAACTGGGAAAAGGCTATCGTACCTTGGGGAAAACACATGAGACAAACTAACAACTCATAAACTATGCCCGAATGCCTAAACATAGTCTCTAAGTCATTGGGCACTTGGACAAATAAGTTTTCATAGTTTTAGGCAAAGGGCTAGATCGACTAGGCCTCCTTGGTTCAACAAAATGATCAACAAATCTACCAAAAGAGAAAGTTTTATAGACGTAACTATGGGCAACATAGGTAGGTAGGAAACCATACATCCTACTCAACATACATGGAACTGATGAATAAAACCTAGGCAACAACACCTTAGGTTACTAAAGAGCAAACATCTAAGAATTCTTTAGCATAACTAAGGGAGAAGAAAACATCAAGCTATGAAGATTCAAAATGGATTTTGAGGTGCCTCCATGGGCATGTCTCAAAATCAATCTTTACCGATCTATAAAGAGCAAGAAAAAGTGAAATATGAGTGAAAACTAGAAGACAAAACACATTAAGAAGCACTATACCATTCTACCATGTCAAGGAATCCATCAACAAGCCTCTTCAACATTCCTCAAAAGCATCCAAGAGGCAATCCAAAACATCATAACTCAAGTGTATTCTTCAAAGCTCATATGACCAACGCATTAATTCTTCTCTCAAGTTCACCTCTCGATTTACAATGAGAACCATGGGATAAATAGTTAGAAGGAGGAAAACCTCATGGAGCAACTACCTATCCCATCGTCAAGTCAAAATATCTAAACTTGTCCCGAGGCTTCGCAAAGCCCAAGGCACAAAATATCTAATAAAATATCTAAAAATTTGCTAAAAACGGAAATTATATTGACTTTACATGATTTTCCCATGATAAAAAATAGCCTAACGCACATTTGGGAAAAGCAAACATTTTGCAGCTTCAAAAATTGCAAAATACTTCATATTTATGCCCGAAAAGGTCCTCTGATCATGGATGCAAATGGGAGCCTTCCCGATGTCGAAATGAGTTCTATGATGGCTCGTTGAAATCTCCGTGTCTCCCTCTCCAATGCAAGTGGAATCATCTCAATCTGATCTCCAAAGTCCCTCAAACCGTACTCCGTGTGCAAAAAAACCTTAAAATATGTGCCGCCGATACAATGGCGGCGTAATGTGCAATGAGGTCGTTTTTCGCCAATTTGGAGGGGCGAATGATCTTCAAATTCCTCAAAATCGCCGGAGAGCTGCTCATGAAATTATGGAATCCATCGGTATCACCCTCCTCCCTTGACGACTCTTCAAACTGAAATGGCGCATTTATGAGTTTTTGGCGAAAACCCCAAAAATGCCGAAACAAAAAGTTTTCGAAATGTGCCCAAAATTGGCACAGGCGACCTCAAGGGTCCATAGAGACATGTTCCGAAGCTGAAGCTCAAATATCGAGGGCTGATATGCTTTTTGCTTCTTTCCCTGCTAGGCGCCTCTCCTTCAATTTCTTCAATTTTTCTTGTGCCACCTTCCACCGCCCGGCGAATTGGTTTAGCTTCCGAAAGTGAAGGGTTCTCTTTCTCTCGTAGCTCAAGATCCCCGTTTCGCCTTCTCAAGCTTTGTCTCCAAATGCTGGTTAGCCCTCTCAAGCCAAGCTTCCTTGTTTTCCTCAATTTCCCGCTCAAAGAGGGTAGTGAGAGGAAAGCTTCGAATTGAGCTTCGTTCTTCACCTTTCCGTTTCTCCAAGGCTCTCCCGAAGTTCGATGGTTCTAGGCCTCTTTCGCCAGTCGGTCCTCCTCTTCTTCTTCATCATCAAATTCGCCAATAAGCTCTTCAATTCTTACTTGCGCCTTTTCCTCGCCTCCTTTTTGTACTTAATGGCCCTTGCCTCATGAATGGCCGCATGAAATTTCATTTGTTTGTTCTCAACCTCCAAGAAATGATTGAAATTCCTTGCTTTTTGGAGATCTTCAGAACACCCTCGATTTTCCCTTCTTTCGTGAATGAGGAGATTTTCAAGGATACAAGTGTCTCATTGTCGCCGTCATCGCTTGGGATAGGGAGGACACCGCATTTACCTCCGTGCTTGGCGCTTTCTCCAATCGTACTCTTGCTCAAGGCCAATCTAGCGCTCTTTCTCCTGGCAAGCTAGGGAGCGCTGTTCTTTTGGGCAATTTCCTCTTCATAGGGACAGCTTCCGGTCACCATCACAGGCAGCTTCAGCTTGTTGTCCTCCCTCAACATCCTCATTCAAATTTGTGGCTCAAAAGATGTTTCAATTGCTTGCTCAACCCGCTGCTCTTCAAACTTCCGTCCGCTCGTTCCTTCTCGTACTTGCCGCCGTACCAACCTCTCGTCCACGCTCTTCTTGAATTTGGATACTGCTTCCATCAACCTCTAGTCGTTGTCCAATGATATCTAACTGGCCATTGCTGCCCCCTGTAACTGTCAGCCGCTCATCAACCTCCCGTTCTCCCCGTGTGGCTCAATGCCCTCTTCTTCTCCTCGTTTACTTGGTCGCTCTGCTGGTCATCTTGAGTTTTTTAGGGGGTAGGCCTACGGATGAGGCACCGGGCGATGGACGTGCCGAGTAGGAGACACATGAATGTAGAGGGACAAAGGGCGAAATCGGCATGGCTAATGAATAAATCCTTATGAAATTCCTTTTCCACTGTGCAAGAAGATGATTTTGATCAAGGAATGATGAAAGAGAGAAGGGATTTGCCGAGGCGGGAGCTTTCTTTTTGACAAGAGTCGCCATTTTCTCTATGCTCTTGGACAAAAAGTATGGAAGGTTTAATTGCTCCAAGCCTGCAAATGCATCAACAAGCAAACATGATAGGAAAATATTTGGCTAAACCTCCCTTCACAAGTGAAATATCTCATTATGGCCTTCATCAAAGGGAGCATAACCGTCAAGAAGATAGGAGAAAGGAAAAATAGCAAAGTTGATGGTCTCCCTATGTCTGCCGATGAAAGGTTTATAATCCTCCAAATCAAGATGCGCTTGTTTAAACCATCTTTCACCATGATATGATCTTGGCAGCTTGGACATACCTTGGAGAGATTTTTGAAGTCAAGACTCCGTTAACCGGAAGGTGTTTGTCCTTGAATCTCAAAGCGCACAAATGTGTAAGTGGCAAGAAACTCTTGACTTCCTCTATCCTCTCGACGAAATCAAGACAACCTCTACTTCATGGAAATTGAAAAAGTACCGAGGGATGAGCATTGATTTCTTCTATGGAGATAGGCTCATATCTCTTATGTTGTCCGCCTTTGTGATCTCGTTTTGGAGGCATTTCCGACTTTCGAAACAGCTTGGAAGAGGCACACCGCCTTCAATGTATGAAGAATATTCTCGCGTTGGATTGAAACCGGCCAATACACCTATTGGATAGATGGCGTGGTCACCGTGGTTTGATGAAAATGCAACAATGCTTCCTTGAATAAGCTCTTCTACACTTATTAACCACAATATTTCAAATTTGGTTACACTTCAGCTATGTAACCTTCTTAACAATGGCATCTATGTGTGAGGAACTCGTTTTGTATATTTTCTTCGTAATGTGCTTCCTTGAAACAATCACCCTCTCGGTGACTTTCTTGCTAGAGTTCGCTTGCACTTGTATTTTTGTCTTTGAAACCAAACTTCAAAATTATAACCCCGGCTTTTAGGTCATTTATTCTGAAAACATGCCCCCGTTAGCAGACTATGGAGACCACACACAAAGGGGGAAAAGAAAAAAAGACCCTTTGGTTATGTGAAAAATTAGCCTACGTTGTTAAGGAAAACACCTTCTACTCATGAAATTTGAGAAGTCAATGTCTTTATAATATCCGGCCTCAATGTAAACTTGATTATAAACAAATGCCCCATCAGCAATAACCCTCGCCTTTCCGGAAAATGAACTCCGTTTCACCTTCAGAAACTCGTTCAACAAACTTCTCGAATGATATAGTGTAGTGCAGAAAAACATGCTTGGTTTAGGTGTAAAAGCTCTGGGCAAGTAACAAAGGTTTAGGAAACAAATCCCCCCGCTTTGTGAGTTTAAAAGTCCACCAACACATCTAGTACTCTTGGCTTTGATGTTAAAAAACCACCATCAACCACCTCTCGTCTTTACTATGTTGTCATCTTTGGAAGCTCTCTTCATGATAAGTTTTCAAATAGTGAAAATGCTGAAAAGGGGCAAGATTTCAAGAAAAGGCTTCTGCTGCGGATAGGCTTTGGTGCCTTGTTCTTTAGAAATGGCCTTCCCTCTAAACATATCACAACCAATAGCTTTTTCAAAATGACACCATTCAAGTGAAGAAAATCGAATCGTGCTAGGTGATATATCAATGCACTATGGTTTTTAGAAAACACCTTCTTTTGCTTGTGAGTTTAAGAGAGCCACCCAAATACCTCGTACCCTTGTATTAATATCAACCGGCAATTACTAAGCACTCTCGCACTTTAGACAAGGGCTATTTTTATTTGTGAAGTTTTAAAAACCAACACCACTTTGGTACCGCTTTTAATGTCAAAATCTAACCATCAATAATCTTTGTCTTTAAAGGTAATCGTGTATTTCTAGCTTCAACGTTAAACTTGATCATCAACAACCGTGCTCTAATCACCAACAACCCCGCTCCAGCCTTCTCATCAACAAACTTTGCCCTTTTAACTATGCATGCCTTCAAATCGAGGTTCAAGTGCTTGAAACTTGATTTTTCGAGTTTTCAAGGTAGGAGATAGAGTACCTTTGTGAGTTTTTAGAAGAAATCCCTTGAGGGAGCTGTAAATGCAACGGAACCTTCAAACCGGCGCGGAAACCTTTGGAGCAAAACTCCGTCGCCACGAGAAAAGTGCTCGTGGAGTTGTCGTATGGCCTAGCGGCCACTGCCAGTATCGCCGCGCTCGTTTACAATGCTGTACATACGATTGTTGAAGGCCTTTGCAAAACGACGCCCGTGCACGCCGCGCTCACTTTCCAAAGTCCGCCGCGCCGATCGTTGAATGCAAATTTCGGAAATTTCGCCAATTTTCTCGCTCGTCGATGCCGGATGCGAATGGACTCCCTTCGATTTTTGAAATGAAAATTTACACCATAATTACCTTCGCTACTATATCACCACAACTCTCCAAATTTTACTACCCATTCGGATTTGACATTACCTTTAAACTCGTTTGTTTTTTTAAACAAAGGTTTTCAAATCTCCGTTTGCAGGAGTAGTATACAAGGCTCTTTTCCCAAAATAAAGGTGGTGCTTTCTTCCTTTTAAACGATCCAACAAAGATCACGGCTAAAAAACTTGGAAACACAGCTGAAAATGACCTTTGAAAGGGGGAATCTTCTGGTGACAAAGTTTTTTAGAAGGTCTTGTCTCATGAGGTCCCTTTTCCACACAGCCCTACACCCCGCTCTTTGGAATGGTAACAAGTGGTTTGTCATAAGACATATGCTGGTGATATTCATCACAACCAACTTCCTCTCAGATGTTTATTAGATTAAATACCACTCGCCTCTCCATCTTAAAAGACAAGTTTAAAGTACAGAAAATGGCACTTTGATATATAGTCATTATTCGCTTCCCAACATTGTATACTTTTTTCCTACGTAATCACTTCATAACTAGAAGAAGTTCACTTTATGCACCAAAACATTTGAAAGCCGGATTTGGGATTAGCTGTCTGTTGCTTGATCTTTCCTTCAAGGAGACAGCTTTCTTTTTGGTATCATGGTACACACACAAGTTCAAAATTGTCTCTTTGTCTATTCAGCATTGCATACCTGCCATCCCGCATTTTATGACTCAACCTTGGTCACTGCTTTCTCACTTTCCCAGTTGATAAATTTCTACTTCGAAGAGCCTACAAGTTTTTCTCTCGGATCAGAATACACTTTTTAGGTTGCATCCTTTCACTCCTGTGACTTCTATGTTTGCTCGTAAGGATTTCCTTGATTTCTCAGATAGGTGATCATGAAAGGTCTTTTAACCCCTTTTTAAGTCAATCAAGCCTTGGCATTAATAGCATACAATATGTTCAATATTTTCTCCTCTCTACCGGATGGACTGCCGATGATAGCTTTTTGAAGAGGAGATCAATACATTTATATCATAGACGTAACACTTTCCTTCATTCAATTTCTGTGTCTTTTCCCTCAGCACTTTTGACTTACTCGCTTTTCAATGTACCGTAATGATTTTGTGTGAGCCTTCATTTATATATGGAGGAGGCTCTAATCAAAGTATCAGAGTTTTCTCCCTTTACCACTATGTCGGCTACTACCTTTTCTTCAATGTGGTGGTAGTAATCATTTGAACAACATCAATCTAGGCATCACTATTTGCAAGCATCACCGTGTTTTTGAAGGAAACCTAGCCATGTTGACACTGCTCTAAGGTTTGTTGAGATATTTGTCACTTGGCTTGTTCATCTCATGACCTGTTATATTGACAAAGCTCTTACTTATGAAGGTCATTGCTTTCTTGAAAACCAAGAACTTTCTCCTGGCTCTGTAATGAATAATGAGCACACCAGTTTCTGCTGATCTGTGGATAGACAGGTCCTCATGCTTTGGAAAGTTCACTGATGATGTGCCTTCTAGAGTTTCAACCATTCACGTGACTTGAAAGTTCTTCAGATGATCTCTTTTATCAAAGCCAAACTCCCCTTTCCTTTGAGCTTATCATATTTCCACTATAATCTCAAGTATGGTCAAAGAATTTACATTCATGAAACTGAAGATATTGTGTCATTGTCAATGTGGCAAACCCGGACTTCGTGCCCTTCGAAGCCAATCCCCGGCCTCGCGCCCTCTCGCTTATGTATGAAGGAGTGCTCTAACCCTCCTCGCTGTAAATGAAGGAGGTTCGCGGGCCTTTGACAATTTACCATTTAGCCGAGACAAAGGGCTTTACCCTTTTCTATCGTGATTTTCATGCCGTAAAGAGCTCGCAAGGTCCTCGATGAGTGACCTTGCTCTCAGCTCTTCATCTCAAGCTCATAATACATTTAGAAGCAAGTTGTTCTTCTAATCAGAATCAAACATTTACTCCATGAGATGAAATATATTTCCTGCCTTTGTATATCCATAGAACACAGTTGAAAAACCTTACTAGTCGGCCTTGGGAATGGGCTCTTGCGTGCGTTGGCCGAGACCTAGGGAATATGAGTGTGGCGTGACTTAAGGCCGTTTTGTCAACTTCATTTGCAAATTAAGGGATCGTGTCATGGTAGGTCCGTCGGCGATGAGGGCCTTTTTGGCTTTTTGATGATTGCCAAAGGTGAAATGTCCTAAACGCCACTTCCCAACATAGGGGAGACCTTTGAAACATGTGGATCATTTTTTAAAGCCTGAGACATGGGTGCACTAATAAGGATGAGGTGGTTAGATAGGATTGTTGACAAGGAGGTTGTGGTTTTGCTGGGGTGGACCGAATAGTAGAAGGCGAAAAAAGTTTCGAGGGTTTTCTTCGGATGACATATTGACATAAGGAAATCGCCAGAAAACTCAAATTTCTTCGAAGATATAGTCATCACTAACATGCAAAATAATGATGGCTGCACAGTTGGCTCCATTTTAGATATGTACCGTCAGAGGTGTCCGTAATTCAGATTTTTTGGATTTATGAAGACCACAGTCTCTAATTCATCAAGCAAAATTTACCCTTCTCTTGATGTTATTTCAAAAGTGTCGTGATGTTTAACATCAATGATACTTCTACCTACCCCACTATCTTTTCCTAGCATTTTTTCTTCGTTTGGCGCATTTGAACTAGCAGCCTTTCGACAATGCATATTTTTCTTTTCGCAAATGAAACTATCTACTTCTACTTTATATCCGTCGGGAGTTCAGATTAAGCCGATGAACTCCATTTCTCTACCTAAAACTAGATCGATCGTCAAGATTATTAGGCTGACAGATTTCATTCTCTAATCTACAACATGAAATTTAAAAATGATCAAATCCCAGATTAAGGCTCATTTGTCATGCATTTGCGGTATAAAAAGACAAGCCGCACACAAATGTTATTCGCAATAAAAAAGGGAAACTGTACAAGCGGGGCTAAGATGTACAATGTGTTTTTCATCCCTCGCTTCTCTCTTTGGTCTCCGTTTTAAGCATGTGAACCGTAACTTCCCTAACGGCTCTGGATAAGTCAATCTTACACAATGTTGACTATCTCGACACTCACCAATCTTATCAGCAATGAATTTAAACATGCTCAACTATGATTTAGGCTAGATAGCCGAACAAGACATTGAAGTACCACAGCTAGCATTTGGACTTGCTTGCTTTCCGAAAGACTATTTTTTGGAACATGGGCCTCGTCTCATCTTCAATTTGCCCTTTTCTACTTTTTATCGTTTAATTTTCCTATCTTTTACTCGTTTTTGATTTTTCTATTTCTTTCTAATATTTCAAACAATTGTATGTACAATGACCCAGTGTTTCAAACTCAAAAACCTTGGAAATGACGGAATTTCAGCATCTTATCCTCGTAAGGATCTCCTCACCCTAGGCCCACTTAACTCTTGCAAAGAAAATTTGGGAAGTTTCCTCTCTGAATATGACATAGGGATTCATGCAAGAATCTCTGCACTGAAATTTCCCGTATCCTCCCTTCCGTACTCTCCCTTGAATATCCGATTTCCACTCCTTTCCTTGTCAGACGTTTCTTCTGTAATGTATGTACTCTTGATAATTCTTGAAATAGATAGTGACATCATCAAGGTATGTAACAACACGGTAAATTTAACATCGGGGAAATATGGATTGCAGAATTGTGATTTCCCCCCGATATTGAGTGGTTTGACAATTTTGAACTTGAAATCGATTTTACCCCCGCAACCGGAAAAATCTTTAAGTTGTCTACTTTGTAAAGAATTGGATGATTATGATCCGAAAGATGATCTTGCAAGAGCCATCATTAGAAACATTTTCAATTGGTGACCGATTTATCTTGAGTATAACAAACATGATTTTTGTTATGAGTGGAGATGCAAAGATATTTCTAAAATCAAAGCAACATTCTATGGCCATTATTTTTCTCCTTGATCATTTCCTGGGCTTTTTGTTTCCATTTATTTGTTTGTTTCTTTTTTAAAGTTGTTCTTTGGGGAAAAGGTAGTGATACAATGTTTTCCCTTGTTTTTCCCGTAGAAACTAGTATTTTTCATGAGATTCCTTTGATTTTAGCCTTTCTAAGTTCTTCATGAAAGGACAAAATATGAGCTAATTTCGTAGTTCGTGCATGCCGGGATTATGACCGTCATCCTTGCTCATAAAAAGGTTATTTTGGCATTTTCTCAAGATGTTGAGATACCGAGGTTATAGTCAAAGTTTTATTTGCGTAGGAGGGTCACATGATGGTAAATTCGAGGTATGGTAAAAACATTAAACTCCTTTCTCCTAGCCCAAATAGGTTTATGATAGTTGTCTTTCTTGTAAAGTTTTTACCTGGGTAAATTTCCACAAGTTACCGCTCGGTATCCGATTAAAGCTAGAGCGAATTTGCTTGATATACATGAGATTTTGTGCTTCTCGCTCTTAATCCTATCAGAGAAACCTACTCTCTTTCAAGGTACGCCTGCTCATGACTGGCAGTTTTGAGTGTCCACCATCATAAGGTACCAAGTGCACAACCGATGTGGTGGATCTAGGTCTATATCAAGCCTCTTTCCGATTCTCCTCCAAATTTACATCAATATGCATAGCCTTAAAAGAGTTTAAGTCGGAGCCAGAAAAGAACACATTGGAATGTTATCTAAGCCTATCTTGACTGCTAATCATGTATTTCTGTGATTCGTTGTAGAGTATCCCGGTCTCATCAAACATTGTGAATGGTGGCATATGACATGTCTAGTTGGATGTTCCCTTGGAGTTTGGCTCCCCAAGATCCGGAGAGAAGAACTGTGTACTTGGGAGGAATATTCGCCACTACTATATCCATGATTAGATGTTTCTCATGTATTTTGGCCAGATTAAAGCAGCATGGTCTTTGATCAAACCTAGGTGTTAATGGACTCGCTTGAATCAAATGAGTATAAGTCTTTGTATGGTCTTGTGATTTCCAAGCCTAATCTTTTCCATGACTATCTTCGTTTCTGATTGCGTGAGGCGCTGAGTCGCATGGCATTGTGGAGGATTTGGTCGTGGATGTTTAGGCTAATGTAAAATGGAAGAGTAGCTCCCTCTTGGAATTTTCCCTCTATCTTTGGACCAAACAATACTTCAAAGAATGTCATCAAGAGATTAATAAAGGTTTTGCATCATTCCCTAGATTTAAGACCTTTAGTACTTGACTTCCAGGTAGTTTTGGGCAATGAGTTCAAGAGGCATGGTGATTTTGGGATCTTACGATTTTCGCCTTCAAAGCTAAAGGTAGTCTCAGTTTAGATATGTTTGTTTCAGTGTTTTTTCGGCGAAGACCTTGTCTATGTTCTTAGGTTTGTTGACCTTGTTTAGGTTTTGCTTGCCATAGTTGTTTTGGTGACCTTGGTAGAAGTATCAGGAGTATAAGGGAGATACTCAGTTTGGGTGACTTTAGCTTGGCTTTGATCGCCTTTTCAACCTTGATTCGTCACCGCTTGATGCCTGAGGATGGTATTTGGAGCTTTAGCAAACATCGTAACTACCTCTCTTGGATACTATCTTGGTTTCTCTGTTCTTATGTCATATTGTCTGTGGGCTTCTTCAATAGCATTGAAACCCATGGCAAGGTCATCAAGATCCTCATAATTGGTCTCATCTTGATCGTGCGAAAAGAAGGCTTGTTCTTCTCTCTAGTGAGGTACACCTCACCTTCATTGCCGGACTCCTATAAGGTTTAAATGATGTTCATCAAGAGGTCTCCAGTCCCTATCATCTTCTTCACATAGCTTTCATTGAATGGTGGCCCGATCCGTTGGTCATATCCTTTTGTCCGTTTTGGGGCCGTTCCCTCCCAAAAGTTTTGGTTTCGGTTTCTAATTGAGTGGTTTGGTCAAGTTATCCCTAACAGAGCTTTTTCATTGATTCTTTCCCACATTTTAGCCATGGATTGACTAGGTCATCTATTCTGGATCTAGGGAAGGTGACGAAGTGAGACCTCATCTCTATATGTGACCTTCCTCTCTCGATCTAGTCCCGGCTCTCTTTCGCTCTGTTGGCACCGTTTATAGCGCTCTGTCGATTTCCTCCAAGGTAGGATCTTATCCCTCGGGATGATATGTCATGTCCTGATCAAAACCCCTCGTGAAATTTTGCCAAAGCTAAACCAAGTGGAGGTTTGAAATGAGGTGGGAGGGAGTTATATACACCGAAGGAACCTAGTACAAGCTTGGACACTTTCCCCCATTTTCCCGTTTTAGATTGTTATATTCGACAAAGATTTGAATGGGGTTTCTTCGGATTTCCCACCTATTTCGAAGATTTGATGTAGTTCAAAGATATTATGGATGCCGTTGGAGCCAAGCTAACCATGCTTTGGGTTCACCACCAAGACTTTGGGCAACATTTCAGCCTCCGATTACCTCTGCCTTGTACCTCTAGGTATTCATAAGCATCACTTCATTCTACTTATATACGTTGAGGTGTGGTGGTGTCTTCTCCGCAAAGTGTGGGATTTTGTCTTGATATTTGCTCAGAGAAGAGCTAAAGGTGGTGTAACACCAAAGGTGCGTACTCGAGCTGCCATGATTGGAGGTAATGGATGATGTGCAAGATGAGGACTAGTAGGCCGAAATGAAGTGGTTTGAACAGTGTGTAGCGGATGAACTTGGACTAGTGGACTGCTTCTGAGCAGATCTAGGATGATAGGAGCTAAATTGATAAAGAAGCTGAAATCGTGAGAGTGGTGGGTGAAGTTTTCAATAGGGGACTCGTGGTGGGTTTAGGGGGTTCAAGATCGTCGAATTTTATCCTACTATATGATTTGCTTCGTGGAAGAGCTTGTGATGACTCTAGTTCCGAAGGTAGATCTAGAAGGATATTGCGAGTTTTAGGTACGCGCATCTTGTTCTACGGATGGATCTATCGCAGCTAGATGATCAGTTTCGTGCTTCTTCGCGCGGTATCATTTTCCGGGTCATCTACTATGATAGGGGGATTTGGGTCTCGTGGATCCGGTATTGATTCTTCGGTGGAAGCGCATTTTAGATCCGCAGCTTGGAGAGAGTGATATTGGTGAATGTTTTGGATGAGTGATTTTCAAAGTTACGCTAAGGCGAAGGATGGTCAAAGTAAAAGGATGGATTAAGGAGTCGCTGTGTGGAAATGGGTTATTGTTGTGAAGATAGCTATGGTCCACCACCAAGACTAATCAGAATGTTTTTGAATTCTTCGAGTTTATGAGCAAAACTCTATGGTTTGTTAAAGTATCTTGTGACTCGTTTCAACACTTTGCTAGGTGATGAGAACAAAAAGAGTTTACTCTAAAAAATGAGTTTATGGACTCGCTTGCTTGTTTATGGTACCTAAAGGCCCAAAGAGTCTATAAGAGTTTGCCGGACTATTATGTACTCAATGTCTTACCATCTCGCTATGTTGAGTGATGGGATAGGTCTACTGGATAGTAGCCTAGAGTTTATGAAATATTAAGGCTACTAAAGGCTAGTGGAGTCGCTGTGTGGAAAATCGGCTTGTTTTGAGGTATACTTGTATGGTCCACCACTGTAAAGACTCTGACAAAAACCAATCTAAAGGAGTTTTTTTTGGGTTTTTTGAGTTTTATGCGCCTATAAGATTTGGAAAGGTTTTCTATAACCGACTCATCATTTTGCTAAGATGGTGAAGGAGCTATTTTCTACCTTTCAAACAATCTCTAAGTTTACTAAGCTTGATTGAGGATTTAGAGTTACTAAGTTGTACTTAGATTGTCACTAACTTGGAAGGTCCTATCATGTGAGTGTCACTATGTTAGTGAGCAAGGATAAGTCAATCGATAGTATTCTCAAAGGTTTCTAAAGATGAGGGAAACTAAGCTTTTAATCACTCGAGTCCCACCGTGATCGCCATTATGTTAGAGTGGCGATGAGGTGGCTAAATCGGTTGGTATTCTAAAATTTAGCAAAGTAGTAAGGCCTACCGGAGGCTAGTGGAGTCTCCAGGTGGATTTTTAGTTGTTTTTTATAGACAGTAGTATGGTCCACCAACAATACTAACAAAAAACCAATCTAAGGGAGTTTTTTGTGGTTTTTTCCGAGTTTTATGTGCAGCCTAGGATGTAAGAGTGTTATAAACCTGATTCATCACTTTGTTAAGATGGTGAAACAAAGAGTTTACACTAAATGATTCTAGAGGCTGATGGTTTAAAAGTTGAAGGACTAAGGAGCCTATAAAATTTTGCTGTGGATCAAGCCATGTACTCAATAGGTCCCACCGTGATCGCCATTATGTTACGGTCCCGTGATTTGGGCCGATTGGCTAGCCAAATGACGATGTAACATCAAACCAAGCTTTGGAGCCCAAGGACCTAGCCTTCCTGGACTCAGAGAGGGCTCTCTCTATATGTGTAGAAGATGTCGGTGTGTTTACTTGCGATGTTCTGATATTAGGCTAGTTATGAAGTGTGTTTTTGGTTTTTTTAGTTTTTAAGTTTGTGAGGGATGAAACTGATCAAATACATAAACTGGATGACAAGATGTAGATAAATTGGGCTATGGAGTCAAACAGATCAAGGAAGCTATGAAGTGATGATGTAAAGCTGCTGTAGGGCCGATTTGATTCACAGTAGAAGGGATCTCTGGGCAAAATGGATTAAATGAACAATAAGTTGGTGAAAGACAAGGGATTTCAGGTGAAAACTAGTTAATAGCAGACATAAACATGTAATAGCAAGCCATTAATCATGCTAGGAATAACTATAAACTAATCAATACATAGAAATCAAAACATTCCAGCCATACATTAGAGGTATATGACCCTCTAACTTCGGGAAAAGGCTATCAGACTTTGGGGAAAACACATGAGACAAACTAACAACTCATAAACTATGCCGGAACGCCTAAACATAGTCTCTAAGTCATTGGGCACTTGGGCAAATAAGTTTTCATAGTTTTAGGCAAAGGGCTAGATCGGGACTAGGCCTCCTTGGTTCAACAAAATGATCAACAAATCAGTCAAAGAGAAAGTTTTATGGACAGAACTATGGGCAGCTGATAGGTAGATAGGGCAAACCATACATCCTACTCAACATACATGGAGCTGATGAATAAAACTTAGCAACAACACCTTAGGTTACTAAAGAGCAGCTAAGAATTCTTTAGCATAACTAAGGGAGAAGAAAACATCAAGCTATGAAGATTCAGAGATTTTGAGGTGCCTCCATGGGCATGTCTCAAAATCAATCTTTACTGATCTATAGCAGCAAGAAAAATGAATTATGAGTGAAAACTAGAAGACAAAACACATTAAGAAGCACTATACCATTCTACCATGTCAAGGAATCCATCAACAATCCTTCATCATTCCTCAAAAGCATCCAAGAGGCAGTCCAAAAATCATAACTCAAGTGTATTCTTCAAAGCTCATATGACAAATGTATTAATTCTTCTCTTCAAGTTCAGCCTGCGATTTACAATGAGAACCATGGAATAAATAGGCTTGAGGGAGGAAAACCTCATGGAGCAACTAGCTATCCCATTGGCCAAGTCAAAATATCTAAACTTGTCCTTGAGGCTTTGCAAAGCCCAAGGCACAAAATATCCCATAAAATATCTAAAAAGCTGCTAAAAACGGAAATTATATTGACTTTACATGATTTTCCCATGATAAAAATAGCTTAACGCACATTTGGGAAAAGCAGATTTTTGGAGTTCAAAAATTACAAAAATACTTCATATTTATGCCTGAAAAAGGTCCCCTGACTTTCTGGATGCAAATGGCAGCCTTCCCGATGTCAAAATGAGGCTCATGATGGCTCATTGGAAAGCTCTCTGTGTCTGCTTTCCGGCGCAAGTGGAATCATCTCAATCTGATCTCTGAAAGTCCCTCAAAACTGTACCTGTGCGCAAAAACCCAGAAAATAGCAGACTGCTGATATGGCGGGCAGAATGTGCAAAATGAGGCTGTTTTTCACCAATTTGAGGTGGCGAATGATCTTCAAATGCCCTGAAAATCGCTGGAGACCTGCTCATGGAATTATGGCATCCATTGATATCATCCTCCTCGCTTGAAAACTCATCAAACTGAAATGGCGAATTTATGAGTTTTTGGCGAAAAACCCAAAAATGCCAAAAAACAAAAAGTTTCCGAAACAGGCCCAAAATTGGCATGCATGACCCTCAAGAGTCCATAGAAACATGCTCCGAAGCTGAAGCCAAAATATCGAGGGCTGATATGCTTTTTTCTTCTTTCCGTGCTAGGCGCCTCTCCTTCAACTTCTTCAATTTTTCTTGTGCTACCTTCAATTTTCGCCTGGCAAACTGATTTAGCTTCTGAAAGTGAAGAGTCCTTTTTCTCTGTAGCTCAAGATCCCTGTTTTCCTTCTCAAGCTTTGTTTCCAAATGCTGGTTAGCCCTCTCAAGCCATGCTTCCTTGTTTTCCTCAATTTCCTGCTCAAGGAGGGTAGTGAGAGGAAAAGCTTCGAATTGAGCTTGTTCTTCTGCTCTTTGTTTCTCCAAGGCTCTTCTAAGCCCGATGGTCCTAGGCCTCTTTCGCCTAGGCTGGTCCTCCTCCTCTTCATCATCAAACTTGCCAATGAGCTCTTCAATTCTTACTTGCGCCTTTTCTGCTTCCTTTTTATACTTGATCGCCCTTGCCTCATGAATGGCTGCATGATACTTCATTTGTTTGTTTTCAACCTCCAAGAAATGGTTGAAATTCCTCGCCCTTTGAAGATCTTCTTGTAACACCTCAATTTTCCCTTCTTTGTGAATGAGGAGGTTTTCAAGGATGCGGGCCTCATTATCACTGTCATCGCTTGGGATAGGGATGACAGCTGATTTACCTCCATGTTTGGCACTTTCTCCAGCGATGCTTTTGCCTTTGAATGCCAATCTAGCGCTTTTTCTCCTTGGTAAGCTAGAAGTTGTCTCTTTGGGCAATTTCCTCTTTTTAGGAACAGTTTTGGTCACTGTCAAGGAGGCAGCTTCAGCTTGCTGTCCTTCCTCAGCATCCTGTCCAGATTGTGGCTCAAGAGGCGCTTCATTTGTTTGCCCAACTTGCTGCTCCTCAACTGCTGTATGCTACTGTTCCTCCTCCTGTACCTGCTGCTGCTCATCAACCTCCAATTGCTGCTGTTCACTGCCTTCTAGCTGCTGTCCCTCTTCCTGTACTTGCTGCTGTTCCTCAATCTCTAGCAACTGCTGTTCGCTGCCTTCCTTTCCTCCCTGTGGTTCACTGCCCTCTCCTTCTCCCTGTTGACTGGGCTGTCCAGTGGTCATTTTGAGTTTTTTAGGTGTAGGCCTACTAGACAAAGGCACTGGGCGATGGACAGGCTGAGTAGGAGACACATGAACAGGAGGGACAGTGGCGAAATCTGCATGGCTAATGAATGAGTCCCATGAAACCCCTTTCTTCTCCAGATGGTGTAAAAAGATAATCTTGATCAATGAATGATGAAAGAGAGAAGGGATTTGTTGAGGTGGAGCCTTCTTTTGGACAGTAGCTGCCATTTTCTCTATGCTTTTGGACAAAAAGTATGGAAGGTTTAGCTGCCTGCTTCTGGTAAAATGCATCAACAAGCGAACATGTTAGGCAAAATTTGGCTAAACCTCCCTTCACAAGTGAAATATCTCATTATGGCTTTCATTAGCGGAGCATAACTGTCAAGAAGATAGGAGAAGGGGAAAATAGCAGTGATGGTTTCCCTATGTTCAGGCTTGATGAAAGGTTTATAATCCTCCAGATCAAGATGCGCTTGTTTAAACCACTTTTCACCATGATACGGGATCCTGGTAGCCTTGGATACATACCTTGGGGAGATTTTGAAGTCAAGACCTGCTAACTGGAAGTGTTTGCCCTTGAATCTCAAAGCGCACAAATGTGTAAGTGGCGAGAAACTCTTGACTTCTTCTATCCTCTGACAGAAATCAAGACAGCCTACTTCATGGAAATTGAAAAGCACTGATGGGTGAGCATTGATTTCTTCTATGGAGATAGGCTCATATCTCTTATGTGGACCGCTCTTGTGATCTCGCTTTGGAGGCATTCTGACCTTGACCAAACTTTGGAAGAGGAAAACTGCCTTTACTGTATGAAAAATGTTCTGCTGGATTGAAACTGGCCACTACACTGTTTGGACAGATATGGACCCTGTGGTGTTGAATAAAATGCAACAATGTCTCTTGGAATAAGCCACCTCTGCACTTATTAAAAACAACCTTTCAACTCTGTATGCACTTCAGCTATGTAAAATCCTCAATGGGAAACCATTAATAAAGATGAGACAATATGCTGTATAAACTTCCTGTATGTAGTGTTTTAAGCAATCATTCCTCCTGGTGAGTTTTGCTAGAGATCAACCAACCCTTGCATTTTGCATCTATAAGACCAATCTTCAATATTAAAACCCTGCTCTTTAGGTCATTCACCTTAAAAATACCTCTGTCAACAGATTTCTATAAAAGATAACATACAGTGGAAAAGAAAAGAGACTTTTTGGTTAGGTGAAATATTAGCTCACTGTGCTTAGGAAAACACCTTTCACTTGTGAATTTTGAGAAATAAATTACCACCTTTGTGCCTCTGGCTTCAATGTTTAAAGTTTCAACCATTAACAACTCTGCCTTTTTAATGTGCTGTCACCTTGGGAAACTCTCTGTCAACAATCTTCAGAATGATACAATGTAGTGCAATGAAAAAGCAGACTTAGTTTAGGTGTAAAATCAATGCATAGCGCTTTAGGAAGACCAGCTCTTTACTTGTGAATCTCAAAGGTCAACACTACACCTGTACCTCTCTGAATATTAAATGCAATTACCAAGAACTCTGCCCTTTAGAAAATGGCCCTTTTCATTTGTGAAGTTTTAAGAAAACAAACACTGCTTTTGTACCTCTGCCTCCAAAGTTAGAAACCCATCAATGAAATCTGCCCTTCAGTGTACCATTTATCCTTAGAGTCTCTTTGTCAATCAGCTTTTCAAAATGATACAATATGGTGAAAAGAGGGCAGGCCTAGATTAACAATACACAGTGCTTTATGAGGGATACTTTTCTTGTGAAGTTAGGAAATCAAACATCACCTGTATACCTCTGGCTTCAATGTTAAACTCGATCCTCAACAACGCTGCCTTCTAGAAAATGGCCCTATTCACCTTCAGAAAAACCCTGTTAACAAATCTTCAACATGATACAATATGGTTTCGGTAAAGGCAGACCCAAGTTAGCTGTATAACCAATGCACAGTGGTTTTAGGAAACACACTCTCTGCTTGTGAGTTTAAAAGATCCACCAACACCTCTATACCCCTGCCTCCTAGAAAAAGGCCCTATTCACCCTTAGAATCTCTCTGTCAACAATTCTTCACAATGATACAATGTAGTAAAAAAGAAGAAGTAGACCTAGGTTGGGTGTAAAATCAGTGCACAGTGGTTTAGAAAACACACTCTTTGCTTGTGAGTTTAAGAGATACACCAACACATCGATACCTCCTTTTCCAATATTAACTTCAAATACTAACAGCTCTGCTCTTTAGAAAATGGCCCCTTTCACTTGTGAAGTTTTGAGAAATCCAACACCACTTTGGTACCTCTGTCTCCAATGTTTAGAATTCAACTATTAACAACCTCTGCCCTTCTTTTGTCCTGTAGAGAGTGGCCCTGCACCTTTGGAAAATCTTTGTTTAATAACTCTTCACAGTAGTGACAAAAAACAGTGAAAAAGGGGTAGTTTGCTAAAAGGTGTGCCTGTGAGAGAATGCCAACAATCACTCTGTTTTTGACAACTTTGATGTCAACCAACACCTAGCTCGGAGGAGGCTTTAAAACATTCAGCAATTCTGTTCTGTGCAAGTGTGCCTTCTTTGCACTGTTTGCATATCAAGCAAAACACCACACATATGCTAAGAGTGCCAATACACAGGTTTGGGGTGATAATGACAGAGTTTGTTAAGAAGACCACAAGCCTTTAGGTTAAAACTGTGTGAGTTTTCCTTTTTAAAGAAAATATGTCACAATTCCTTCCACTGTTTGCATTTCACTGCTTTGACAATGTGGCAAGGTCTGGAGGACTGTGAGGACAATTTTCTCTTTTAAGACCAAACCCTGTCTTTTCACAACCAAGTTTTCTTATAATCAAAGCACAAATCTTTACAAGACAACTTCAAAACCCCGTATCTCTATATGTGCTCTTTGAATGGCAAATTCGGCCTTTATCACATTGCAATAGTTCAGTTCACTGTGTAGAAAGGCTGCTTTTGTTTTTAACAATAATGGCAAGGTCCGGGGTTTTAAACCTTATGTCCTTTATCAAAACCTTGAAATTTGATGGGGGAGCATATAAAATACCTCGAACTTTGATGAACGCCCGCTTGAAGGGCTGAAAAAACACTGGACACTCTGGACAGCTGCGCGGCAACCTTTGAATAAAACCCGTCGCGCAGAAAAAGCTTGTCGGGTCGGCCTGTCGTGTGGTCGGGCGGCCTTGTACAGGCACGTCGTGCCAACGTACAGGCACGTCGCGCCGACGAAGGCAGCCCGTGTAAAACTCACGCCAGGCACGTCGCGCCACAGCCCAGGCACGTCGCGTTGCCTCTGCACAGTGTATACTTGTGAATTTTCGACCGGATTTTCTCGCCTTGGTGCTAGAGAGGCGCGGGCTCTTCTTCAGTTTTTTGAAAATGAAAACTTTACACCATACTTACCCTTTGATGCTATGTCACCACAACTCTCCAACGGTCATTTAACCTTTCGGAATTAACATTGATTTTTAACTCTGTTTGTTTTTTTAAACAGTGGGTTTGTTATTTGAATATATATACCCGCACCTTGAATCTGACCCCGAGCTCTGAACTTTGACCAATTAAGTCGACCAACTCCACCACTTCTGCTACGGTGTTTTAATAACACAGGTGATTTGTCACTTTGCTTTGACAACTCTTGGTCTTCGGCAACTTCTTCATCTTTTACCTATAGTGGGTTTTCAAATCTCTGCTTGTAGGTGTAGTATACAGTACCCTTTTTCCCTCAAAATAAAGGTTGTGCTTCTTCTTTTTAAACTATCCAACAATGATCACAGGCTGAAAGACCTTTGGAACACAGTGAATAATAACTTTAAAGGGGAAATCTTCTTGGTGACAAAATTTTAAAAGGCCTTGTCTGCAGGTCCTTTTTCCATGCAGTTATGTGCTACATCTGCCCTTTGGAATAATGACAACTGTGTTTGTTATAAGACATATAAACAGTGTCAACTCATCAAAACCAACTTCTTCTGCCTATTCATAAGATTGTATACCCTGGCGACTGTTTATTCAGCATGAGATGGCCTGTGTTCTTTCAAAGTGTTTGATGATTGCTGCTTCCAGGTGATTCACAAGCTTCCCTTGGGACTGTAAGTGCGCTCTTTTGATGGCTTGCTTTCACACTATGCTTCACTGTTTACTCAAAAGGATCTTCTTTAGGCTTCTGGGCAGGTGATAGTGAGATGCTTTTAACCATTTCTCTAAAGCAACTGCTTCTTTTGGTATCAATAGCATACATTATTCATAACATTTCCTTCTTTCCACTATAGGTACAGTATGACAGATAGCTTTTTGAAGAGGGAAAACAATACCCTTGCACCATAAACAGTAACACTTACCTGTGCAATGACTCCTATTCAGTTTTTGGTATCCTTCCATTATATTTTATATCAATCAGCTTCAGCAACTTGCAATGGCTTTGGCCCTCTACTCATGCATGGAAGAGGCTCTTCATCAGGTAAGGTATCTGAAGGCTTTTTGACTACTATGTTTGACACAGCCTTTCTCTGAATGTGGTGGTAAGTAAACTACTTGAAAAAACACCAATCTTAGCATCTTTACTTGCAAGCATCACTGTATTTTAGAAGAAACCCTAGCCACAGTGACACTGTTCCTCTGCACTGTTCTAAGGGTGACTGAGATATTTATCATTTGGCTTGTTCAACTCATGATAGATTTACTTGACAAATAACTTTTGTGACTATGAAGGTCAGTGCTTTTTGAAAAACCAAGGGCTTTCCTTCTGCCTGTGTAATGGCATTGGTTAACAGCATCTATTCCATTTGATCTTGGACAAAACAGGCTTCTTATGATTGGGATGTTTACTGATGACAGGCCTTCTAAAGCTTCAACAATTCACATGACTTGAAAGTTTCAGATGATCTCTTTTATCAAATCAAACTCTCCTTTCTTTTGAGCTAGCATATTTCAAGCTCCATTCTTGTTATGATCATCAATTACATTCATAAAACCTGAAGATATTGTTTCATTGTTTCAGTAAAGGAAAACCTGGACTTTTGCAACCTTCTGAGTCAATACTGGCCTGCGCCCTCTGCTTATGGATGAAGGAGGCGCCCTAATCCTCTGCTTGTAAATGAAGGAGGTTCTGGGCCTTGACAATTTTCCAGTTTGCTGAGACAGTGGCAACCCTTTCTTACTGTGATTTTCATGCTGGAAAGAGCTGTAAGGTCCTGATGAGTGACTTTTGTTTTGCAGCTTCATCTCAGGCTCACAATACATTTAGAAGAAGTTGTTCCTCTAACTGTAGATCAAGCATTTCCTCCTGAGATGAAGTTATATTTCCTGCCTTTGTAGAAACCATAGAACACTGTGAAAAACCTACTAGTCAGCTTGAGATTGGGCTTTATGCAGTGCTGAGACCTAAGGAATATGAGTGGCGCGACTTAAGGCTGTTTGTCAATTTCATTTGCAAAGTAAGGGATCAGTCATGGTAGGTCTGTTGCAGATGGAGGTTTTTTGGCCTTTTAATGATTGCCAAAGGTGAAATGTCTTAGAGCGCCACTTCCTAACATAGGGGAGACTTTTGAAACAGATGTGGATTTTCCTTTTAAAGCTGATGGGCAGACCAATAAGGCTGAAGCTGGATAGGATTGTGATATGAGGTTTTGATATTCGACATGGGCGAACTGGAAAGGTAGAAAGGTGAAAAAAGTTTTAGGAGGGTTTTCTGGATGACATATTGACATAAGGAAATTAGTTTCTAGAAAACTCAGCTGTAGATACAGTCATCACTAACATGTAAAAAATACTGATGGCTAACA